>JAOEGS010001268.1:0-30526 GCA_025447755.1 Corythornis vintsioides | reverse complement strand
TATTTTTATTGGAAGCATAAATATTTTAAAAATCATTTGAGTGTGATGAAGAGATGGTGTAGTCAAAGTGAAGATGAAGTCAAAGTGCATGGAATAGCAGGAGATCTGGTTTGGTGATACCTACCTGTTCTTTTATTATGGAAGCAACAAATATGTATGAGAGAGAAACGACGACTCATAAGACAGTTGATTGTCTCTTACAATTTTTAGTTAATTTTGACACATTGTTAATTCAGATCAATCAGTTCAACTTCTCAAAAGCAGAAGTGGCACAAAGAATGTCATCCTCTATTTCCACTTAATTTTGTGGTGAAAAAGTTCAATTTAAAGAAAAGAAATATTATAGAGATTTTTTTTTTTGCTGGTGAATTTAAGGCTTTTAACTACCATGTTCTTAAATATATCTATAGTGCTCTATGTCTTCAAAATTAGAAAAGAAAAATAGCAGTTCTATCTTGGGATAATTTTTGGCAATAAATATTTCAAATCTGCTGATAGTATTTAGTTAAATACTGAAATTAAATAGCTTATATGAATGAAGCAGAATATCCATCATGGGGAACAACACCTCATCTGAGTCACTTCCTAAGCACTTTTAGTTGGATGGCAGAAAGCTTTTCTCCCTGCAGATATTCTTTGTGTTGCATGCTGTTACCATAACATAATCATGCCCATGATTTAGGACAGATCTATTAAACTAGAAATGTTAGGGTTCCTCAGAGCTTTCATACCCATGCTATTGAATTAGAAATAGATCCCCGTACCATATGAGAGCTTGCTGAAGTTTTTCTGACATACTAAATGGTTTTATTTATTTATTTTTAGTTCATTTGCTACCACTCCATCTCTCTTTCTCTACTAGATGTTGTTCTGTGCGCTGAGGTCTAGGGAGGGTTTGTTTAATGATCCATGGAAAGTTTAAGCCCCGATGCTTGGTATCTAATAGGATGAAAATCCTTGTGCCATTACTTGTTACATTTCACCTGGAACAATCCCCACTGTCCATCCAGGCTGGGGATGAGGGGATGGAGCAGCCCTGCAGGAAAGAACTTGGGGGTGCTGAGAGAGGAGCAGCTGCCATGAGCAGCCAGGGGGTGCTGGAGCCCAGCAGCCAATCCAGCCTGGGCTGCAGCAGGAGCAGTGTGGGCAGCAGATGGACAGAGGGGATCCTGCTGCTCTGCTCTGCTCTGGGCAGAGCTCCCCTGCAGCCCTGGGTCCAGCTCTGGAGCCCTCAGCACAGGAAGGACATGATGCTCATGGAGCTGGACCAGAGGAGGTCATGGAGATGCTCAGGGGCTGGAACAGCTCTGCTCTCAGCACAGGCTGAGGGAGCTGGGGTTGTTCAGCCTGGAGACGAGAAGGCTCCAGGGAGACCTTAGAGCACCTGCCAGTGCCTGAAAGTTGCTGCTCCAAAGCCTGGAGAGGGGCTGTTTGCAAAGGCCTGGAGTGAAAGGACAAGGGGCAGCAGTTTGAAATGAGAAAGGAGTGGATTGAGATGAGAACTAAGGAAGAAGTTCTTTCCCAGCAGAATAGTGGACACTAGAATAGGTTGCCAGGGAGGTGGTTGAGACCCCATCCCTGCAGACATTTCAAGTGGGGCTTGAGGAGGCTCTGAGCACCCTGCTCGAGTTGCAGATGTCCCTGGTCTCGGCAGGGGGTTGGACTGGATGAGCTCTGGAGGACCCTTTGAATGCAGACATTACTAGGATTCCATGATTAACCAGCATTGCAGTATTTTGTGAAGAAATGCTCATTTTCAGGAGCCAGATAGAGATGGTTAGAAAGTTGCTTCTGTTTATGGTTAAATAGTACCTTGGATTTTCATACCTTGTGCTTCCTTGTAGCATCTGTCTGTTTGCATGCTCTGTACTCTGACATTTACCAGCCGTGCTGGAGTGCTTTCCCATCTGATATAGGCTGTTGACTGTGCCCTTCCTGTAGGGATTAATGCATGGTCACAGAAGCACCCAGGAATCAGAAATTGATTTAGCACTTCAGAAGTCAAGATTAGCAGCTTGATTCAACAAGCAGCTACTCAAAGAAGCAGAAGATCACTTCAGAGAACATGACAAACACAACATTTGAAATCACTTTGTGTGTTACATCCCCTTCACTCCCCATCCTTGTGGAGGGGTGCGAGCCATGCAGCCTAAGCAGGCATAATTTCAGGCTGACCATGGTGTGTTATTTTCCTTCCCCAAGAGAGAAGACTTAGGAGTTTTAGTATTTATTGCACCTGTCCTTTACTTGTTCAAATACTGATCCAGGAGGGAACCTTTCCTGCTCATCAGTGACTGAGAACACAAGGTATCATTGTATGCAGTGCCAGGCTGTCGCTTCTTCACTCCTGATTGATTTTTCTGTCTGATTATTCTAGACACATTATCTTCTGATTAATTTTTAATGTAAAGAAGGAGGTCAAAAATACCTTCAGCAACGTGCAGTAGTTCTTGTACAATTCACTGCCCGTTGACTCTGTTGTGTGTGGGGGGGATTTCTGTTCCTGACAGGGAAGCTAGAGCTCAGGTCTTCCAATTCCCACCCTTTTTTCACCATGAACAGGACCAGATAGGCATCTCCTGTTTTCCCTTCTGTATGAAGAAGACAAATGAATCTGAGAACATGTTTTAACTGGGGATAAATAATATGTATATACTTTTAAATGTTTGGCTCATTGTACACATGTAAAAAAAATCTAGCCTCAGCATGCTTCTCTCTGGGTAGATACATCCAGACCATCATTTAAAATAAACTTTTCTAACTTCCTGTTGTCATTTAAAATAGGACAACTAAATATGAAGGCATAAATCTATTTGAGGGAATAAATACTCCAGATGAAATTCAATGCTCTCAAGACTTAAAATTCAGTTTCTTTTTTTATTTCCAAAATGGTTTTAAAATATCTTTGTCTGTAGTTTATCAAAGATGGTACTTTATGTATGTGATGCTTGAAACCAAGTTAGATGTACCAGGCTGGACTGCAGTATTTTACTGTCAGATTCACTTCTCTAAAAGGAGCCAGTCACATGCTCACATATTGAACTCAATAATAATCATATAGAGCACTTTATTTGCAAAACATAGTGCTAAAACATCTTCATTTTCTGATCTCTGACATCAAAATATGTAGGAAGAATATTGCAGGTGGTGTCTTATCAAAAATCCATCAGTGGTCTATGAGAAGGAAATGCAAGCAGTGGATTGTAAGCTGAAGCTGCATTTTAACCTATATAAATAATATAAAGAAAACTCTTTTGGATGATTGATAATTTCACATTTGAGATATTATTTTTCCATCTGAAACTTCTGTTACTAATTGTTATAATTAAATTCTGATTTAGGCAATAAGAATGAACTGGGAGTATTAGAGCATTTATTGTAAGCTCTCAGTTGCTCTATTTTAATGTAAAAAAATCACTCACATATGAAAATGAAAAAAATAATAATAATAAAAAAAAATGGGGATTACTTTTCTCTCTACAGTTCATAAGTATTGCAAGTTATAGTCTTGCCTGGGAAATGCAAAGAGAGATCTAATGTAGAATCCTGATTCTTTGCAGATTTTTTGCACGCCATGTAAGGTTTTATTTGAGGATTTATTTTCAAATATGACAGGCTGAAATGGGTGTAAATTATATGCATGAATAATGCAGTTATGTACTCTAACTTTTTGCAATGCATTGGAAAAAAAGCAGTTGGAAATCACAACAGCAGGCTTCTGCTTTTGAGGGATACATTTGCTGTCAGAGTTGTCTTGGTGCTTGGTTAGTGCTTTCACTATATAATTTTTTTTCAGTGGCTGTTCTATATCTAGCCATATAGCCAAAGAAGCATCAATCTAATTTAGGTGCTTTTTCTGTCAGTTAATGAACTATGTGGGAAAAAAATATTTCTTTCTGAACCTATAAAAGAAGCCATTAAAAGCAATGAGATCACAGTTGGAAATGAAAAAAGAAAAGGAAACAAACAAAAAAACCCCAACAAACCAACAATAATCATTCTGGGATATATCATCAAGTACTTTCCCATAAAATACGTTGTGAAAGTCGAATCTTCACCCTTTTTCTCAGGATAATGTGACTATTTAGGTTTGTTTGCTCACATTCAGTGATTACTGAACTGCCTACTGATACTTTTCTCTGGTTTTGGTTAGATATTTTTAAGTATGCTAGTCTTTCTGAAACTTAAAATGCATGTCAGTTTTTTGCTTTCCTGAATGGGTCTGTGAAGGACACGCTGTGCTGAACTAGGAGTTTCTAGCTGCACTTATCCATGCCACTGGAAAAGCTGGCATGGGATGTTCCTTTTGTCTCACGCTCCCTTGCATGTACAGCTGAAGTTTCCATTACTTTTCTATCTGTGCTGTTTGCTTTTCATCTGTTTTTAGTGGCTTGGCAATACATTAGTCACTGGTCTTTTTTCATTTGGTCTTGATTATAGGAGGACAATCTGATGTTCATTTTGTTGTTTGCTTATGATGACACTGTTGGAGTTTGGATCACAACAAGCCTCTGGATGCTGTCGCTGTGTATAAAACCAGCCTCCAAAGATCAATGCATGTGCTGTTTCACATGCTGGCTTTTTGTTGTTGCTGTTTGGATTGCTGATGTTGCCTGAAGCAACCTGATTAGCTTTCGTGTGGGTGAACAGAGAGAGGAATCACCCCAGGCTTTGATAGCCGAGTGAACAGGAAGCCACCAGAGGCCACTAAGGAACCTCAGAAGAGAGAAGAGATTTTTAATCTGTCTTGGTCCTGTCTGAAGATTATCAGGAATGCCTTAAATGTTATCTCTTCGAGCATGTTTAAGGCAGAAAAAGAAATTATGACAACTGCACGACTCAAGTTAGAAGAAAACAGGAATAGTTAGGAGAATAACTTAAATGAACAGTGAAGTATGAGAGAGGCAGAATTGAAAGGCAGCAGAAAAAGGTATTGGGAAGAAGCAGCCCCAAAAGAAATGGAGTTCTTCCATTCACCATAAACACTGCCAAATTGCAGTATGTAATTAATGCACATTCCTATCATGGAAAAAAAAATAAAATAAACCAAACCAAAACCAAAAACTCCCTTTTGAAATGGAGCATTAAAGATACTAATTGATTAGACCTTTTTTTTTTTTCTTTTTTTAAGTTATTTAATGGTGATTTAGAAACACAAGCTACATGCACCTCCCTACCCTCAGCAGAAAGCTTTAACACATTCATGAGAAAAGCCCAAGGTAAACATTGGCATTTTATGCATACTGCAGAAAACAGTTTTGGAATGTATTTAGGCATATCACTTGATTCATGTTTCCATTAAGACTGCCAAGTGGGAAAATGCATGTGTTTTTCCTTGGCCTATCTTCCACTCTTTCAGTGTTAGAGTAAGTCCCCTGTAACACTCACTTCACTTATAAACTGTATTACTTATGTTACCAGCTTGAATGTTTTAAGGAAGAAAAGCATTTTCTAATGAATACATTTTCTGTGATTCCTATAGGATTATGACAGAAATTACAATCCATGTCTTGAGACAGCAAGTGAAAACCACTCCCAAATTATTTCTTGATTAACAAAAACTCAATCACACTATATTTTCCAGTATGGTGTAGCCCAACTGTGCATCTTTAGCATCATGCTAAGTACAGTGAGTCAAAAATAAATTCTTTGACAGACACTTAATCACATCTAATCATAGCAGACACCAAGTCCACTGAACTACCATATTAATTTAATTAAGAATGATTTCATGTTGTTTTCCTGTGTTTATGAAATGGGGCCCATGTGGAAAGTAATATATCAACCTGGCCAGTGTTCAGTGTTACACAGTGGGGAGCTCACTTCAAAACACACAATTGCCACATAAAATGGCAATTTGATAATAGAGGAAGAAAATGTAATAAAAATATAATTTGGTGTAAGTTTCGTGAGTTAGAAGGGTTTTAGGTTGTATTCTTTAGAGAATTAATTAATTAGAGAATTAATTAATGGCATTAAGGACACGTTTCCCAAACTGTCACAGGAAGCTCAATGCTCTATACAGTGGGAAATGTCCTAATATATTATTGCTTATCAGAAAAACAGGAGGAATGTGACTCCTTAGTGCTGAGGGCTCAAACAGGACAAGCAGTGTGTATTCCAGTTTCCTATGGAAACCCTTGATTGCCTGGATCTGCTGGACAGTCATCATTATTGCTGTTGTGTGCATTCTGCTTGCATTTTGCAGGTTTCTGTACATTTTTCATGTGATGGACATGCTTTTTTAATGCTAACTACTCTCCCTCTACTGTTTTGCATTTCAGGGGAGCTCTTAATTTGACTGCTTGTAAATACTTGTAGAAGTATTGCTTGTAAATGTATCTTCCAGCCTTTAGTATTAGGAGATCATTTTTTTTTTCCATATATATGTACAGCAGTAAGTATTACATGGTAGTAATTATATGGTAGCATTGCAATTCTTTTGCCTGTAGTCTAGTGATACTCTTGAAATAATCCAAATTGTATGTTTTGCAGTGTTTTGTCTTCTTTTTTTATTGGCTACCATTCCAAAGTGGTTTTTTTGGTTTTTTTTGTTTTGTTTTGTTTTGTTTTACTTTTCCCCTATGAATTGCAACTTTTTAATGTAGAGTTTTATGGTATGTATTTGCTGCTTTCATTTGCTGCTCTCAAGAAATACGTCATTGTCACTCAGTTTGGATCCCTGTAACCTTTACCTGGTTTATCTGTAAGGAAAGTGAAGAAAGGAACTAAGATTCAGTTTAAAAGGATTTGAAATGCTTTGTTTTCCACATAACTCTGAAAAAAAAAATTAAATTATTAAATCCTGCTGTACTGGAGTTATGCAAACTTCTAATGAAATAGTCATGCCAGGTTGATTATGTAACAAGGTTCGAAGAGACCAAAAGGAGACTGCAGAATTTTTGCTGTAGACATCTTCACCCTGGACAGCACAAATTCAGTTCCTGCCTTCTTCGTCTATAAACTCTTAGCTCTAGAGAAAAAGTGTTCAATCCCTTCTGTTAAGATTCAAAGATGAATCTGAACTCTAAAGCCTTTTTTTTTTCTTTAACTGTCTAAATGTTTTTGCCTCAGATGTTGAGGTAGGAGTTATGACTTGGCCCCAGTGGAAGGATTGGTTGGGCGTATTTCTTAAACCAAATATTTAAAGATGTTTCCTTTTTGCTTTTCTTTCCAGGATCAGCCCTAAAGGCTCTTTGTTTCTAATTTCACCTAGACAGGAGCAATGTCTTGAAACTTTCCCATTTTTGAAAAAAAAAAAAAGAAAAAAGGAGAGTTTTTTTTTTTTTTTTTTATCAAAGTGGACGAAGTCCTCAGCTTCACTCTTGGTACACAATGAATTTTGCTGGAATATACAGTTAAATCCTCTCCAGTCATAGAAGGCAGCTTGCTTCAGCTTCTGCTCTTACCATCTGTGGATATTACTCATTTGCCTTTGTTAGAAGCTGTTCTGTGGATTTGTCAAAGTATACAGATAATCTTGTAATTATCAATTATGTGATTTAAATATTGATGGGATATAAATAGTAGATATTTCCTGGTGGGGAGAAAGAAAAATTCTGTGTGCTTTATCCACCAGAGTAACTCTTCTACCCAGATAGCTGCTAATTAATACGAGATGATGCTCATATGTTGGTGGACTTTGTCAATGCATCTGACATACCTACTTTTGGAAAGATACCTCTCTTAATTTCATTAGTGTAAAAGGAGCAAGTTTTCTTCATTCCAGTTAGTACTGGGTTATGTGTGGTTTATTTTTAGAGTTTCTTTTAAAATATTTTCAAGTTCTGTATCTTGTAACCATAGCAATGAAGAGCAAATTGCTGTTTGAAGTACAAAAAATGTTTTAATTCTTCTTTCCTTGACACTACTGTGTTCTGTTCCTCAGAATGTTTTCTCTTTCTGTGATTCCTTTTCAGCTGCTGCATATAAAGTGTGATAATGATGAACATATGTTTCAAAGACCTGCTACTTTTTTCTGGTGTAACAATGAGGATTCACCTCCTTGTTTAGATATCTCTTCCATTACGCTTACTCCTAGGAGTTCTCCTGACTCTAGACTACCATCTGGATTGTTAATACCACCACCTTCAAAAAGTGGTCTTCCAAAGCCAACCAGTGAATACAGCTGCCCAAGACCTCGTGTAATCCTGCTGTGCAAAAGCTTTTTCTTTCTTTTTTCCTTCTCTTTTCAATTTTCTTTTGTTCTCTATTGTGCATTATCTTGTTTTAAAAATGTGCATTTTGTACAGTGGTTAAAGGACAAAGCAGATGTATATTGCATTCTCCAGGGATACTCTTAAAAAGCAGAATTTGCAAAGATTTACTCCTATTTCTACAAAGCTTTTCCTCTTTCACCTCCAAAACATAAATTCGACATATTTAAATTAGTCCGTTAATTAATTACCTCTCTGTTATCTTTCAGTCTTTCGTTAAAATTCTTTATATTCTGAATAGTTATTAAAAACAAAACAATTCTAAAGGTCCAACTTCAAGGGCTTTAACCCCCACATGAATGAACAGAAAAGCAATCAGCCATTAAATACAATTTTTAGCATACTTTATACAAACTCTGTGCAAAATGAAGGTTGGAAATTGTTGTTTAATTGGAAATAGGCATATTGCCTGCTTTTGTCACAGCAATATGCTCATGCTCTCAACTTTTCTTCCATTTGCAAGTAACATTTGGCTGTATTTGGCAAACATCCTGGCTTGCTGCATGTTCGCTAAATAAAAATGCTTCTTGTGCACATATGTATTCAAAATATCCATTTCTTAAAATAACTAAATTGTAGTTTTTCTTAAACTAGCTGTATTGATGCTATCAAAATGGCCAGTAACTTCAAAAAAATGGTACAAGGACAGGAAGCAACATGTAAAGCTTGGCAGTTTTTTTTGTGTTTTGTTTGTTATATTTGCCTAAAAGACTCATTTAAGTCTAAATATAAATACTGATTATCTAACTTCTAGGTAGCCATAACAAAGAATAAGGAGAATCTACATTAGCATTTATTACGTGCCAGATATTCTAGGGTTTATCCATCAATACTGATGGGAAACATTGGTTAATAGATGGTATGTACTGATGCATTAAACCTAGTGCCACCTTCCTGATGCAGACACAACCACATGTGACTGTAGATAGGTTTTTATGAAGAAAGGGATGTGAAGTGAGTATATTGTTGACTTTTGGTCAAGCACATCCGTTGCTCTGCTTTGTGGGGGAGCTGATGACATCCCAGTCATCTCCCTGGTTTAAATTACCCTGGTTCTCTGCACAAGGCTGCCCATGCAAGGCTTGTGAACACAGTGATAACAGTCTCTTGTGTCTGAACTCTGCACTGAAACCTTCCCAACAGGTGATCTTTACATGGGGATGCTAACTCATGTCAATCTTAAAAATGAGGTAGTTTCTGAATCTATGGTATTGCTAGGGAAAACTGAGACAACAACAAAAAAGGCAATATATTAAACGTGGATTGTTTTTCTTGGTATACTTCAGTATACCTAAGTAGAAATATCCCAGGTGGTTTTAGATATTGAACAGCTCTAGATTTCTCTTAATCCAGACTGTCAGATGGCACCTTCAGTTGCTGCAGCAGAAGTACTGAAGAAAGTAGCATTCCAAAATAAGTTTTGGGTCCATGAAAGACTCTTGGACCAGCAGTGCTAATGACTACCTGCTTGCCAGATTGAATGAAAGGATCCATGGGACTCATTTCACTTGTGATTAAAATTTTTCTTATTAATATTTTGGTCAAATTGAATCTTAGATATAAGTAGCAGGTTTTCCCTCTGCCTGACCATACACAGAATGTAGTGGGTTTTGTATAAGTAACGACATTAACATACAAACCAGTTTTGCAAATAGATTTTGCCTTCAGCTTGTCAATCTCAGCATTAATCTGTTTAATCAACTGTCTTTAGCATTCAGTTTATTCTAACTTGACTGTGCCTCGTTTGTGTCTTAAGAAGTGGGCTGATGGGAGGGCTAACAAACCATTCCAAAAGAAATATGACTCTAGAACCATAGTAATTGTTGGGTTTGGGATTTGTTTGAATATCCAATATAATTTTGAACCCTGCCACTTCTGTTTAACATTCGAGGATGAGAGTTTTATTGTGTTAATATTTAGTGTATTGCGTATCTAGGTTGTTACTTGTGAAAAAAGACTTGGTGTGCTCAAATTTTCAAATGTCATCACATAAAGAAGAAGATAGTAAACAAGAAATAGCAGGATTGTCTCTTTTCATTTTAGTGCACATTTTGTGCGCTCCAGAGCACAGCATATTACCTTAAATGGGTCTTGTGAATCTCTGTGTTTGTCATCTGCAATAGAGAACTGCTTGTCACCAGCTCTTTCAGGTTTAACTCCAATACATTTCTGGCTGTACCAGGTGATCTGAAAATGGAAAAAAAACCCTACAGTGCTGCTTATTTATTGGAGAGTTTTAGCATGTCTCAGACTCTGAACTGCAAATGCCATTTGTTTGGTGTCAGGAGCTGTTTTTTGCATGCTGATGGTTATTTTTAACTTTTTGAAAATGTGGCTCTGATATGCATGCTGAAGATTTCAATATTGTGATCTTTTTTTTTTTTCTTCATGTGAAATATTGCCCTAATATTTATTGTCCTTATTGTAGGCAGGCAGTGTGACACCTAAATCACCCTCCACTGACATCTTTGATATGGTTCCCTTTTCTCCCATATCCCCTCAATCATCAACACCTACTCGCAATGGTACACAGCCTCCTCCAGTACCCAGTAGATCTACAGAGATCAGTAAGTTTTGTAATCTGACCTAATTTTTGCTTACATTATATATATATATTTTATTTTTTTTTACAAAGCATCTTTAAAGAATTACATAAGTTTTGCATGCAAAGCCAAATACAGTTTCTGTAAACCACATTCAATAAAACTATATCACATCAATACCATCTTCCCAAAGTCATTGATGTTGCTGCCAACTTACATTATCAACAAATTTATTTGCTTGCTGAAACTATTATATAAACAGTCTGAAGGAGTTTGGTTGGGGATTTTAACTTGGCCTTTCTTTTGCAGTATCTTTTTTGCACTTCAAGAAATGTTTTTTACTTCATGTTAGTTCTTTCCTTGTCAAGTCACAGTTGTAACATCTAAAGTCTACATTTCTGAAGATGACAACAGGTGGAGTAAGTATGATGATGATGATGATACGGAAGGGAGAGCTGAAGAAATCCCTCAAAATGTAGACCATTTTGAAATGCTATTTTAACACCACTTTTCCTATCATCTACAGCTTGGTTTTTCATTTATAGCTGATGAACTACTCCATATCTGAGAACCACTCCTAAAAGATCTTCAGAAAATGATTAACAATAGCAATTTTATTTTCCAAGGGTTTGAAAGCAGCTAGAGTAAGGCTCTTGGCTTCATTGGAAATCTTTTAAGGGTCCACAAAATAGTTTTTAGAGTGTTGGAAATCCTGTGGGGGAAAGAAGAGCAGAGCATGCACAAGCAACATGAGAGATTGTAGAAATATCAGTCTGTGGGTGATATCTTCTGTTGCTGATGCCTATTTTAGTATGGATAAGGAATGTAAATATTACTGTCTTCTATCATATAAAACCATATTTGAAAAGTTTGTGCCTGTTTTGGGGAATGCTGCTAGTATGTAGAATTTCCAGGTATGAATGTGTGCACAGTTATAAAAATTCCCTGTAAAACATCAGCCAGTGTCTGCCATAAACCACAACCTACACACCTCTCAGTTCCATTGCTCAGAATGACTGTCACCCTCTAAGGAGAAAATATATGTCAATGCTATTGATTCAAGAAGAAAATCTATTCTTTTTTAAGAGAAGATTTTAAATTAATATTTGTGGGTTCCCCAAAGTGTGTTAACAGAGTTTAAAACTGTTCTCTTAAGAATAGTTAATTATTCTTAGAAGAATATCACAATATTCTAATAGGATATTAGAATAGAGTTGTTCTATTATGAGAATTTTTATGGCTTTGTAAAACAAAAACTAAATTCAAGAGCACCCCCTCCTAGAACTCCTTTTGTGTTTTCAGATTTTTCCTCTGAAGCCACAGACAATGTCATAAAATCGATCTCATTGTGCATATTCAACTTCAAAATACTAATTTGAATTGAACTACAGGGGTGACATTTTTTTTTTCTTAGCTACTGTGTCAGGAGTCAGTGCTCAGTACCAAGTTGTCTTGAGAATTCCAGCCACGTAGGTTTTGCAGTTGCTTAATCAGTGGATTTTGTAATACAGAAAATATTGTCAGCAAATTCCTTATTCAGTGATAATAATTTGTAACTATATATTGTTTAAAATAACTATTTATTGTTTAAAATAGTTGTTTCACCTGCATTTCATTCATTTGCTTTAAGATCATGTAGTGGAGACGTGGCAGTGGCAGTCATTCTCTGCTCCTCTGCCATGCTTCAGAGAGAGATTACAGAAGTGCATCCTAGTTGTTATTTTGATCCCTCTTTCACTTTACATGTTGAAAATCATTGCACTCGTCAGCTATTTGGCCTATTTCTGAAGTGTCATTTGAAACAGAAGAAGAATATTTTATGATTAAGCAAGGACTTACTGCCTTAGATGAGGAAGTTCAGATAGCCTAAGAACCCCATTCAGGCTGTGTGATGTTGCAGTTACTCTAAGGTTGCACAAGAGTACATTGTTTATATGGTGGTGCTGCTGCCAGTGCAAGCAAGCTGGCATTTCTTTCTCCAGTACTAGTCAGATAGGTGGAAAACAAGAGGACCTGAATTTGGAGTCTCCTATTTTCTGAGGTCATAGTCTTACCTCTCTTTGTCACTGCATTTGAGTGATTTTTTTTCTTTTTTTTTTCCCCCCCGATCACTGTTGATGAAATTACAGGATGAATTTGTTGGATTTTATAATTTTAATAAGCTTATCCTTTATCACGTTCAGTAGTAAACAAGAAGGTAGAGATGTGCCATCCATTTGCTAGTCTCAACCTCTGCTGCTCCATTTGTCTAAGTGAGGCTCATCTCTGTTATCTAGGGATGGTACTTGTGCTGCTCAAGCATAATGTGCTTTTAACAGCCAAACTTCATCTTACTTATCAACTGGCCAGTTGACAGATCATGCAAGAATAACTCTGGACAAGGAAGACAGATCCCATTTGCAGGAAGGCAACAATACAGAACACTTTGGATTGCTCCAAGATCAAGAGCTTTATAGATGATCATTGGCACCAGGATAACAGTTCAGCTTTTAATACAGAGAAAAGCCTGAGATTAGAATTTTCCTTGCCAGCTCTCCTTTGAGTTATTTTCCTCACCAAAACAATGGGAGGTTACCAATTGTATCTTTTGCTTTGGCTAACTTGCATGTAAGTAGTTCAAGAAACCCAGAGTTCCAATACTGGAAGAGTGCAACACTGACCTTTTCTCAGAGAGACTCTTATCTCCAGAGCATTTAAGCTTAAAAAAAATGGAGAAGATTCTTTACATATGGGGTTCTTATTTAGTAATATAGCTTCTCAGTAAACGTCTGCTCCTTACTGGGTAACAGTAGCAGCAAATAAATTGGTTTTACCTATTTTTAAGGAGTAAATTTGTCTTTCTATATAATAATTGGAAAAAAAAAAAGTTATTCTTTCAGAAACAAAAAAACAAAAGCCCTTTCCAGAATTGTATTTCTACTCAAAATGTTGTTGAGAAATGCTTCTTTCAACACTAAATCTGCAGTAAGCAACTCACAGGCTAAACATAAACGTTGCAGCCCATTATAACAATTGCTTAATTGAACAATTGACCAATGCACAGTTAGTGCAGCCAAAACTGCAGTCTTAAAGACCATGCTGCTGCTGCTTCAGGGAGTAAGGGATTGCAAACTTTCTTGTAAGTTATCTTAAAGGACGGAATTATTTTATTAATTTTAAAGAATCAAAGGAGTAATTATGTGTTTCTTGTTGGAACAGCTTGGTCATATCTCAGAAAAGAACTGGAGAGTGACATACTCTATTGAATTGTTCAACCTTTATTTCAGTTAAATGCATCTTGAATAATCCAAGGTCACAACTGGCAGTTGTAGAAATGTGCTTCAAGATGCTATCTCTCCAGAGATATTTAAGAGTACATTTTCAGAATAATGGTGGAACCATTATTTATGGTGTAATAATTCCAAAAGAAAAAAAAAAAAAGAAATCTCCTGCAGCTCAGGGAAAGGCTCCCTGGACTTAACTACGCCTGCTTATTCCAAATATTTCCTTGGGCGCTTGTCTTCAGTGTGATTAATTTTTATTTGTCATCACAGCTGCTCCAGGACATCTGGGGAAAGCAAATTTCAGCATAACTCTATGCCTGGATGATAGCTAAGGTAAAGACTGGGATACAAAATGCATCAGAAAAGCCAAATATTTATGGTTTTGTTCAGTAACTGCTAGGTTTGAACTTATTACAGAGTGAGGGTTGCTGCTTTCCAGTATTGTTTCTTGCTCTGAATGTCAGATAGGTCACAGAAATAAGAGGGTTTTACCTCTTCATATCTTCCTGTGGTTTGACTTGCAGATGTAAAACATCAGCTTTTCATGGCTGTGAATTTGTTGGTTGATTTCCCAAGCTGTGAATTTATTTCCATCCTGAATGGATAAGAGGAAACAGCCTCAAGTTGTGCCAGGGGAGGTTTAGGTTGGACATTAGGAAAAATCTCTTCCCCTGAAAGGGATGTTAAGGCCTGGCCCAGGCTGCCCAGGGAAGTGGTGGAGTTCCCACCACTGCAAGTATTTGATAGCTGTGTAGATGTGATGCTCCCTGACATGGCTTGATGGTGTACCTGGCTGTTCTGGGTTAATGGTTGGATTTGATGATCTCAAAGGTCTTTTCCAACCAAAACGATTCTATGACTATGAACGGGAAAGTGAAGGGAAACTGTGCTGTCTGAAAAGATTGTTTTTGAAGGTTTATGGGTTGCTGATTATTGGAGAAAGAACTGCCTGCCTATGCTACAATTATTTTGGGGATACTTTTCTTATAGTTAATCTTCATCCAAATACTCTCCCCTGAAATAAAAAACTACCTATTTATCACACCTCTGCTAAAAAAATCATCCTCCTTTTTCTATTTGATTCTCTACGTTTATTAGGCTCTGTCACTTGGAGTAAGTTCCACTCTGACTAATTTTGAGTCTGCCTTGAAGAACAGTATAAATGAAGTAATCCTTCACCTGAAGGAGGGTGACATTGAAGGGGATAAAGCTTCTGCCATTCTCCTGCTAATGAGCTCAGAAGTGCTGTCATTAATAAAAGTCTAATAATAAGACATGCATGAGATACTATCCATAATAATGTACAAAATACTTTCAGAAGTAGTGCTAAATTGTATTTCAGAAAAGAAATGCAAGAGCTGTGTTCCTTACTGTATTTATGTAAACACATTCCTTGAATGTTTGCTAAGGCTTGGTGTTGAAACTGGCTGCTTTTAGCTGTCTGACCACACAGCAAGCTGTCAGCTCCTTTTAACAGTAAGAAGAATGTATTGAGGAGGAAAAAAAAATTAAAAAAAAAAAAAAAGAAAATGTATCTGCATAATGACTTAGGAGGAGCATAATGCATAATCACTTTGTACCCAATAGGAGCTAGATTGAAAGGTGAAGCTGCTGAATATCTGAAGGTTACTTGGTAGGAGCATCAGAGCATGTAAGGACATGGGTTATATTGGAGCAGACCCATTTTGGCTATAGATACTTATTTTTTCATGAGATTATCCTAGTTAAAGTCTCTTTTGCATGCAGGTGGTCTGCTTCTGCCAGGAAAGACTAGATTTTTTTTTACCCTTTTTTTTTTGTGTTTGAGTGAACTCTTGGAACAAGGCTCTCAAATCTGGGCCATCCCCTGCTCTCATGGGACAGTCTGTGGCTGTTTAGCCATGGATTTTTAAATATGTAATCAGGTTCATCCTTTTTTTCTATACTTTATTATGGGAATGACTGCTGATAGCTGCTAATTATTTTAAATGCCTGTTGTACCACCTGATAACACCTGATCAGGTCAATAACCCATGGGGACTGATGTGCAGAATAAATGTTGAAGAGCCTGTACACAAGCACAGGTCTAAAATTCTGACATCAGGGATGCCAAAATACAGACATCTGCTAATCTATATGTACATACTTTAGAACTGAGAGTGTGACTGTGGCATTTGTAACATAGATTTGGGGTCAAATAGTCTGTTATCAGCTTTTGTATCTTAGATATTAAACTAGTTAGTTATTTCAGATATAGCCTTTTACTCTCATGCTCTTAAGCTAACAGTGTTTTAAGGTAAGTGGTATGCTCATGAGGTTTCTTGTTGGACAACCATGAAACTTAGAAGATATGGTCTTAATGTTATCTCCAAGACTGGATTAACTGGGTTCTGTAAATTTTGCAATCAGAGTGGTTGGGTTGGGTTAGCAAAATTATTTTTTTGCTGCTTTAGTTCAACTTAAGTGGGATAGAAAAGGTCTGTGTAGATGGCACCATTACCTGTAGAGAAAGAAACAATATTTCCATTAATGAGAAGAAAAAAACCTAAAACCCAAGAAACCCACCCCCCAGAAATAACCCCAAATATTTGAGTTGTCAGATATGAAGAACTAGTGTTACACTGTTCTAACAAGAACAATAAATAAATAAAGATTGGGATTGTTTCTTCCTTGTCTAGACAAAAAAGAAACAACAGCAACAAAAAAAAAAACCCTGACCACTAGACTAGAAAGCATCCTACAGTTAAGAAAAAGTGAGAAAGTTTATAGTATGGAGAGAGAGATTTGCAGTCATTCTATTTATGGATCCAGATTTATGGAAAATTTAGGGCTAGTGACTTTGAATGGTCCTATGGCTTGGTTTGGTTTTGTTTTTCTCTCTTTAAACTTATCCAAGATTTTGAAACCCTGGCAATTTGTTTTAGTTACTATCAGCTGCCCATTGAGGAACTCTTACTCATGGAAGGTAAGGGATTCATTTGACAGAGTAGTTGCTTGTCCTTACAAAGATGTCCCTAAGCTGCTGGTGAGAGGTGGCAGACAAAGCATATGCAGGCTAGTTTATTTTCAAGAATATGTTTCTAACATAAAGTCAAAATGCAAATTTACAGCTGGTGTCCCGTTGTTCCCTCCTTGTTTATGAAACCCATCCTACACATTGATTCCAGAATGCACTTCAGCAGGAGGTGCCCTCTTCAAATTGCAACTTCTTCTCACTGAATCTCTAAAATTTCCCCTAGAAGGCACAAGCTTTATTGCAAGCTAAATAGAGACTTGAACAGAAGTTGATGGTTTTCATGCAAAAATATTTGAGTATTAAACTTCAGAAAACTAATGAAGACCTGGCTTTCAAATCTGGATATTAAAAGTTGTGGTTAATCATTTTCTCATCTGAAGGTGCTTGAAAAAAAAGATTGAGTTTGTAAGGACATGTAAGTTGGCTTTTTCACAGTGCAGTTGTCAGAGCCTATACCTTTCCTCTCAATGACTCACTTTTTCTTTTGTTCCAGAGAGAGACCTTTTTGGAGCAGAACCTTTTGACCCTTTTAGCTGCGGAGCAGGAGATTTCCCTCCAGACATTCAGTCCAAACTAGATGAGATGCAGGTAACTACTGAGTTATCAATAATGCAGTGTTCTCTGGCTGTATAGCTCTTCTTGAATTACACACCTTTACAGTGTTCTCAAAATGCACACACAAATGCACAGGAGAAAAACTAATTCCTGACTATTCCTTTTGTAAGTATATCTTGTGGTCTTTGAGATGGAGTTTGAATTTGCCTGAAGATTCTCACATGGTATTTAGACAGGCACCTGCACTAATTTAGGGTTTCTCAGCAGTGTAATCCAAGTGGATTCTGCTACTCCTGCCTAGGAAGGGACTGAGCAAGCTGATGCAAGAGCCCTACAGACAAACTGATCTCGTTACTTCTCGCTTGCAGCAATCATCACCATCCCAGTACAGCCTCATCTTTTCCTCAGTGGCATTAGCCTGGTTTTCTTCATAGCATTGGCATAGCAAAGGATGCTCTCAAGGGGCAATGGCAATTTTCTGCTGCCTTTAAAAATAAATAGACTGTGGCACTCTGGGACAGTTAAACTACTGAGAATTGATTCAAGAATTCGGAACAGATGTATTTTTATCAGGAAATGCTTGTTTATTCTGAAACTATCTGTTCAGTTTTTGACCCAATTTTGAAGCAATTCTAGGAGAAAGCCTTGAAGTTTTGGAATAAGTCACTTAGACCTTCCAAACTGCTAGTTCCTTTGCCAGCTTGCTTATCTGGGTTCTTTTTCAGCAAGCTGCCAGCAATTTGGAAGACTGAAAATACTTGAATTTCTAGGATCCTGGCCCCTTAGTGAAAAGTGTTCCCAGGGCTTTCAGCCCTCTTCTATCTCAAGAGCCCACAAAGCCCAAGAGAGCTCTTAGGCTTCTTCAGTTCCTCTCTTCTTTCTGCAGAAAAAAATCCAAAAAGGCTGAAATAAGATATAAATACTGTTTCATTTTCCTGAGTGAGATTTGTTTACTTCCTATTTATTGCATAATTGCCACTGTCAAACTCCGTGAAGTAAGAAATTCAGTTTCTTGCTCACCTGTTCTTTGGACCACATAATTTCAGATGGCAACTAAAAGCCAGAGGCTTCTTTGAAACTCCTGTAAATATGCTTGTGTTTTGTGAATGCTGTAATGTTATTACCAAGCCCTTTAGCACAAAATGCAAATCCTTCAGCACCTCACATTGATATAGATCAATGTTTCCATTGTCTGTAGCCCATTTTAGGATAAAGTATGCTGTAGCATCTGTGGCTACTAGAAGGAATTATATGGAAATACAGAAATACGGAAAAAAGTAGAAATTTTTGTCAAAGAGTTTTGAAGGCATAAGTTTTCCAACTTTATATAGTCTCACAATGAGAGAGTGTAGCATATCAGTCTTTGCATGCCTTGACATTTTGACTGGAAATTAATCAGTGGGTCTTTATGCGTGCACAGAAATTGTTCATGTGTAATCCAGTTTAGAACATGTGTAAAGCTGACAAGGTAAGAAAAAAACAAATATTCTAAATTTGGCCAAAGCAGAAGCTACATGCAGTTATTTTACTAAATGATTGATGCAAAACACGGATTGAAGTGCTTTTCCTAACATCTTTTTTTATCTTCTTGTGCTTTCCTGGGTGCCTAGCGTCAGAGATGGTTGGTATATCATATTTTAATAATGGCATTTAAAGCATTTACAGTTGAAATGTACTTGTGTTTGTGTCTGGTGTTTTTATATTTATGTATGTCTGTGTACATATATAAAAACTTCTAAGATTTATATTTTAAATATAAATCACATCAGGGCCATTTTAATTTTTAGGGGACTAGTTTTTAGCTGATATAGTCTGTCTTACCAGCTGCTAATGCTGTCTTTTTTTCTTTTGCTGTTTGTTTTCCATGTGTACTGGTGAAATTTCCAGGTTTCATTATCTAGTTGTCACTAGTGACATGGCTTAAGCCAAGCCTGTGATATGTAGATTTTTGTGTTAGTCCAATCACAGTTGTGGTTTTGTGGCTTTAGTTGGAAATGATAGTTTCAAAACTTGCAAGAGCAGAAGATAGCTGTAGTAGAAGTCAACAGTTGTAAGATACAAAGCCAGTAGGAAGAAAGGTGGAATGGATGCTACGAAAGGTAAAAGCACAAAACAAGTCACGTTCTCTGGGGAATGTAACATTAGGAAACATGAAAGAAAAACATGTAGGCTTCTTTCCTTCCCTGGAATGCCAATTGAAGGAACCTGTTAGCTTCCCATTATGATAGTACAGCATGAGTGTCAGCAAAAATGTATTCCTTTAAATATGTAGGGAAGTAGTTTATAAGCACATCTCATAGTTCAAAATCCAAATTTCTGAGAGGGTATCCTAGCCTTAGCATGGTGAGCAAGCAGCCTCAGTCCTGTTTGTCACTTAGAGCTGTCTGGTGGCTCTGCAACGTGCAGAAAGGCTGCCCTGGTGTAGGTGTGCCTTGGAAAGAGAGGTGTAAGCAGATTGGGAGAGGAAAGCCCAGCAGAAGAGGGGTTGAGAGAATACAATCCTGAATAGTGGGTGCTTTTCCTTCACATTGCATATTCTGAATTTAATGAGACCAGATAAAAGTTTCCTGGCCTCTGGGGAAACATTATATTGTTTAAACTTTAGTGAGGATCCAGATTTGACACTTAAGCTCTTTCCGTTGCATTTCTCGGTCCAATCCCAGTTGATCTTTTCCTAGTGCTCAAAACTCAAACATATGCTGAGATGGGATTTTTTACAGCTCAGGCCTCTCTCTGATGACTATCCAACCTCCTGTTTTTCCCCCACCCTTATGCTGCAACATGTTTCCATCTTCTCCACTTTGATTGGATCCAGATATTAATAAAACAAATTTGTCTATTTTCCCAGAAATCTTGCAGTGAGAGGAAGTTTCCTGGGATCATGAATCATGCCAGGAACAGCTGTTAGAATTTATTAAAATCTCAAGGTAGTTAATATCATAAAGCTTCCAGGAGCTGCAAACCATAATCCCTGTGTGCCTTGAAGCAGGCAGTAGAACTGTCATCTTTCCATCTGAAATAACTTATGCTCATCCTTCTTAAATTATCTTCTCGGAGACATGGAAATTTATCATTGGTTCATTTGGTTTGTGTTGTCACTGTGAAGTGATGAGTTAACTTCAGAGACATAAGGTTGAGTTAGGCAAATATATCTTATACTAAAATGGAAGTTCTTTGTCTTTTACTGTTTTTAACCAGAATAGGTTGTGTCTTACAGACACACACACAAAAAAACCAAACCAAACCAAACCAAAAACAAAAAGTGGGTATTTTGGAAGAGGGGTTGTTTTCATATTACTTTTTTTTCTGGTGAAAAGAAACTTTGCTTTTGTCTTTGAGACCAATCATATCTTTTAATACAATACCATTTTTTCTGGGTGACCAAATAGTCATTAAAAAAGATAGTGGACACAGTTATCATGGGGATAGAAGCACAGAAGCAAGGCATAATATACATAAATACTTCATAGCCCTTCCTGTTCCCACTCTTCTCTGGTATCTTTTTCTGCATTCTCTGAAAATTAGATAAGAAGATTGGATAGATTTTCTGACCACTCAGTGTGTTACTGTTTCATGAACCTTTAAAGTACAGGAAGACATAGCACACGTTTTTCAATGAACAGGCAGTGCCTTCTACTAAAAGCATGTTATTAGAAGCTGAAATGTCATGAGTTTTACAAGGCAAAATATGGAAAATGCTGTGGATTGAAATTAATGATTCATTTTTATATCTCTAGTATGTAATGTGTACTAAGTTCTGATTTAAAAGAACATTAAGTCATTTTAAACTAAAAAAATATTCTGCTTAACACGTTAATCAAGTTTATTAGAAAAAAAGGATAAAATCACATAATAATTTACCATAAAATTACAAATAAATTACAATCTTCTTGGCCGTTCCAAGTGAATTCATTGTTATTACAGCTGTGGTTTTGGAGTGGATAGGTTAGTAGGCATATGCTACAATGGATACTATAATAATTTTATAGGAAGGAGCCATAAGACCTGAGAGATACATACAGTTCATATATATAAATAAACTATTCCTGAAAGTGGACCTGAAGCTAACTGTTCTGCACTGCTGTAAGAGCCACAGCCGAAGACACTAATTATCTACATTAATCACAGTTTAACTGTGTGGACATAAAGGAGACTATTTTTTCCATTTTTTCTTCCTATGGCTTGCTGGACTAGCAATGAGTGGAAATTTTTATTATTACAATAATATTATTATTTAATTTTTAAAATTATATATTTGCCAAAGTATAGTCTTGGAGATTCCAAAAGTTACTTCAAAATTTGGAGTTATTTTGCAAAATTTGAGGGATTAGGAATGGAGATGGCCATGGGAGCTCTGAAGTCTGTACTTTCCTGATCTTTGGAGATTTGATTGTAGTCACTTTGCCAAAGAGTCTGCTGCACAAGGACATTCTAATTTTTTTTCCCCTTTGCAGGCTGCAGTTAATTTTATGGGAATGTTAGTTAAAATCACAACCCTAACCTTGATCACATTGCAAATATATGAAGATTGTTCATATATATGAATATAGGAAGACTGTTTTAAACGATAAATATCATGGCTTAAAAGAGGAGGAGGACTACATGGGGGAGGGGGAAGAAGTGGTCTAGAGTGAAGTTGCAGAAGCAAAGGTCAAGGAGACCACTGTTGTTCAAGAAATTAGGAGTTGTTCAAATTAAAGTTGTAATAAACACTAGCTAAGTGATAGGTGGCAAAAAAAAAAAATAAATCAGTTTGTAAGGAATAAAACAAAAAATGGAAGCCCCCAACATGTTCACCATAAGAGGAGTGAGAGGTGTGTGCTTCTAAAATGCATCATCTGACTTGCTCTTAGCTAGACACAAAAGGGTAGTGCAAGTGCAGCCATGTAAGGAATCAACAAGCAGTGCTTAAATGTGTAGAAGAAAGATAAGAGGATGAGGGACATGAATGGGAGATGTGTTCAGTGAAGGACTCCCTGGATTTGCTGGGGATGAACCTGGTTGTCCTTGTTAAAGCAGCTGCTGTGGCTGTTTGCAGCAAACATCCTCAGGTTGAAGCACGAACTATTCCTTTCACAGCCTCAAAACTGGAAGTAGTCTTTAAATGCTTGGAAAGATTATCATTTCAGACACAGTGTAACTGCCAGGCTAATTCCCTGAATTCTCCTTCAGTGTAAGCAGTCCTCTGACTGCTGTTACATCAATTAATAAGCATCCTTTGGGTAAATTAACAATGTCTGTTTATAACAGGATGTGTTTGACTTGCAACTTAGATAATGTTTGCTTGAAATAACTTTTGCATTAAGTGGTTAAATTAAATTTCCTGCCAGCCCTTTGAAAAAATTCAGAGGAATAAAAGGCAAAAAGTCAAATACACCAGTGAGCTCTGGCAGCACCTTGTCACCCAGGTAGGGCAAACAGGGCAGTGCAGTTGTTGAAGGCTTACACCAAAGTGCTCCTACTAGCTCATCATCTCATAGTGTGGCAAATGCACATTTAACTTGGAAAATATCAGATCATTTGGTAACTATTGCAAGGAAGTTTATTCTGTTTCTCAGCATTATTTTTCTAATGGCAGTACATGGTGGTATATTAAATATTCATATACTTTCAAAATGAATGCTAGACAGTGGTTTCAATGTATTTGAAATGAAGCTGGTATGGTTTGGGAGTAATCTTCTGAAACCAGAAGTTATGCTCTTGAGGTACTGCTGTGTGTGATGAGAAAAGGCTCGAGTTGATGCCTAATCCAAATACAGATTGCTTTACGAAAGGGTTTCATTTGTTTACAAGATACTTGGCTCATGAAAGCACATATTGATATATAGCATATGATCAGCATCCCCTAAGGGGACTGTGCTTTAATACAACTCTGGTCTGAACACTGTGACAGCTGTCACTGGAGTTGATATCCTCATGGCTTTTCTGTTCAGAGCCTTCATTTCCAGTTACTTAGAGTTTTCCAGTACTTCCACCTAACTGAATTTTTCTTGACTCAAAGTTGACTTCTCTCTTGAAGGTCAAGCCACAATTGTTCAGCTTATTTAAAAGCAAAAAGAGAAATGAAATCAAGAGCACTTACCCTGTATTAAAAGTGCTACTGTTATTTTAGAACTGGTGCAAGCTAAGTACATTTTGAAAACCAAACACAGATACCTGTGGACTGCATTTCTTTTTAGTAGGGTGGGTGGTAACATCTATCTTCCAACAATTTTCTGTTTCTACTGATCAAATTAATGCTAGTAAAAGAGTACGTTTGGTCCAAACTTTTAAAGGAACTCTTTGCACTTTCTAAAGAGCAGTGTACTTTATTTCACTGAGTTACATGCCTTTGGAAATGCACAAGAGCAAGTAATTTATTTGCTCTTGTAGAGAAGCTCTTACTGCAATAGGTACCCTTGTGGTTTATCTGCCTAAAGAGAAGCTCAAATTTAGACATTTTCAGAAAAAGAGCTTAGTTCTTCAGAAAGCACTTTACAATTTATTAACTATGTCTTGTTTCATTGCAGGAGGGGTTCAAAATGGGATTAACTCTTGAAGGCACAGTATTTTGTCTTGACCCGCTAGACAGCAGGTGCTGATGCCAAGAAACTAAATGTGAAATTCCTACGCAGTGTGTGGGGGGTTTTTTTTGTGTTTTTTTGTCTGTTTTTTTTTTCTCTTGTTTAGTTTTGGTTTTTAATTCTGAACGCATGTTCAAAGATATTATCCATGTGCCAAAAATTGATCTTTTTTTTCAACATGTAAACTCTTGTGAGGTCTGCTTCTGTAAAATTCCAACTTAGTTCCAGTCTTTCCCTGTACAAATGTAAAAATTTGTATTTGTTTATGAAATATGCATTAAATTGTTGTGTTTCTTTCTCTCACATTTTGAAAAGTTCTTTGTACTTCTCTCTGTTCACAGACATCCAAGCATGATTTTTACATAGTAGTTTACCTGTCAACATTTTGAAATTTAGCTTTTAAGCCATTATTTAATATTCAAGCAGTACAATGACTAATATCTAGTACAAAAAGTTCAAATTGCAGTGAAAAAGCAGAAAATGCTAATCATTAATATATACTTAACAGGTGAATCTGGATGCTGTGTAATTCTTTCCATTACTGTGTATGGTTACTACGCTGTATATATGTTATTAGTTTATAAAATCCAGGTCTTTGATTCATGTTTTAGAAACTAAAAAATTGTTAGTATGCTAACTAACGTTCCATGATCATAGAGGAATTGCAGAATGGACAAAGTAACTGCCTTTTGTTATCATATTTTATATCTTAAGAATGTAATCTGGTATTCATATGTGATAACCATCACTTCAAAGCTTGCATTTACTTAGGAGTTGATGTAATTTTGTGTATCAGAGGCACTCCCTTTACTGGGCTCAATTCTATAAGTGACTTGCAGTGCCTGAGTGTTTACTCCCAGGCTCTGTTGAGTATTTTTTTTCACTGTCTGCTTTCACTTTATATGACATCTTAATAATTTTGAAGCTTGCTTCAAGAATTCATGATGTTAGTAAGTCCTTCATACAGACTGATTGTTCATGTTACACTGCACACCAAAATCTTCAGCTGCTAGTGAGTTGGATGCTGACCTGTCTATGCATACTCTCCATTAATCTTTAGCACTTTAGCATAAGCAATAAAATACCATCTGAAACCTATCTCAGAAAATTATTATTGTTAGTGTTTTGATGTCCAAACTCCACATTAGTTCAATTAAAAAACTTTAAAAACTCTAATATTTTCCCCTTCAGAACATATAGACTGGGGGAGCTGAGAAAAAAATAGATTTTTGGGTTTTTAAAAATATTTTTTCACTTCTTCATAAGAGGTTGTTTTGGTTGGTTTTTTTTGTGATACTTATGGTTTTAACCTTAATGGTTACAGTTTACACCAAAAATCATCATTACATTTATATCTTTATGCCTTATTCAGCAAAGTACTTCTGCATATACCTTGGAAGCACACTGAAATAAATGAGATTATTCCTTTGCTGAGTGTGACATATGCTCAGGTACCTTGCTGCATGGGGGCCTTAATGTCCTACATTAAATTAGTCTTCCTCTCTCTTATCCCATGTTCAACATTCATATAGAGTATGATATATAAATATATATATAAAATCACTAACAAATAGAATAGTATATGTTTCATAAAGAAAAGTCTTTATAATTTTGTTTGTCATACAGTATTTTGGAATTTGTATAATGAGGATGTTTAGCCATGGCAGTGGCCTTTTTTAACAAATAGAATTTGTATTTTTATTGTACTTTAAAAAGCTTTACATAATAAGCATCTATTTAGTGGTCATTTATTATCTATGGTAACACTAAGATAGTATTTGCACATTTTAAGAACCCTTTTTCGTTACTGATTTTTATGATAGTTGACTGCAAATGGCATGGTTAAATGTTACATACCCGGTCAATACATGCAAAAATACTTAACTGCATTTTTAATGAAATCCAATATGTAATCCAATCGAAAACTGTATTTCTATGTAATATCAAATGTCTGTTTAATTTTGCCTAAAATAAATGTTTTTAAATAGATTGTGTCCTAGAACACAATGTTCATTTAGTAAAATGGCCAGTGGAAGGGAGGGTGGGAGGTGCTTAAAAATTGGGCATGACTTGCCACAAGGAGTCATTTAGTGCTGGAATGAGTCAAAGTCATCTTATATGTAAGTACCAGAAAAAGTAAAGTACCAGGAAAAGTGCCAGAAAGTACCTGATCTCAGCCAGTGTTGACCTTTAGTATTTGGTTTGGTCTAATCTTTAATTGCAGAGAAAAACCTTGTTTTCTATGCAGCTACTTAACACTGATAATTAGGGAGTAACTCCATGGTGCATCATGTATTTAATTGACACTTCTGGTTTTTATACTTTGCTGCTCAATATGCTTAGCTACTGTTGCTATTAAATATCCCTAATAGTTATTTAAGGAGTGAAGGAGTCCTGGAAATGAATCCTGGTAAGAAGCCTCTGTAAACCAGGTGTGTTAATGAGACAGGCTGCTCCATATGGTGGTGATGTATTTGAAACAAAAAAGTAATGTCAAACCATCTGTCAGGGGTACATATAGTCTCCTGTGAGTTAAAAACATCAACTGTTCTTTCTCAGAACATGTCTCCGTGTCCCCAGTAGTGCTCTTTTACAAAACAACATCATCTGCTAAATCTTTAGACTGCTGCTTTAAAATTTTGCATTTCAGAGTAGTGCAAGGAGTCTAGGTGATTGCTCTTGCTCTCTTTAGAGTAAAGGGGAGCACTTCTCTCGCTCAGAACAGAATTTTTCCTGTGGAAGCCATCCTGTTGCGTTCAAAAACAACCTTAAAAAACCAAACATCAACCAAAAAAAGCCTGATAATAACTGTTTGGGACTGAGGATGTGAAGCGATTCTGGCAATTGTGTGACTATTGGATATCTTTTCTTTCCTTCTTTTTGCTTTCCCTCCCTTAAATGTTTTTAAACTGTGTTGATGGTCCTGTGACTGCCTCACTCTGTGGCTGTGTAATCCTCCTCTCAGCTGCCAAGCTACTGCACCAGTGTGTCATACCAAGCTATATTAACATCTAGAAGCAAGAGTCCTTGCTTTCTATTCCTTTTTTTTTTTTTTTTTTTTTTTTTGTATATGTGCTATTTATTGCTTCCCACCTGCTTATTATAGCATGTCTGAGTAACTGAGATGCTCAGCTTAACATTTGCTTAAAGCCAAATGAGCTGATACCTGGTGATTTTGTGTGTTTTCTCTTTTTAACCTTTGATAAATTACTGAGCATCACTGCAGAATGTTCTTGGCTTAACCCATTGTCTTTGCCTCAGATGGATTTGTAAAGTGGCTGTCGTGTAACAGATGTGATTTGTGCTAAATGTATAATTAATCAAATCGTTCGTATTGGTAAAGATCAAATCTTTCATGTGGCAAAAGGAATTGCATTTCATTTTGGCTTCAATCATGGAAAGGAAGAAAGGCAAAAGAAAATTCTCAGGCTTGCAGAACTAAGGGTGGTTGTGTAATCCCACAGGTGGTTGCACTTGCCAAGGAATGGGGCTGGCTCTGAGACTTCATTATGATGATTATTTTTCAGTTTGTGGAACCAGGCAGTCTCATTCTCACCAGGTAAGCCTGCTTCCTGGCAGGGACAAGGTTTCTGAAATGCTGCAGGCTGCTTAAAGAGCCCCATTACACTTTTTCTGATCCAAGATGACAGAAACTGTGACTTCTAGTGCCAAGACCACCTGTGCAAGTTGACTGTTCTAGTGGGACATGACAGTAAAAACTGGCAGATGGTGTCACTGTAAAGCCAAAATTTGATACAACCTTATCTGAAAATGTTTGTATAGTATCTTTTTGAATTCTGTTCACTATGTCGAGGTTTTCTTGGTTTTATTTCATTCCCTCTTTTCTATAGTCCAACTAATGTCTCTAACTCTCATTTTAGGTCAACTTCTTAGGGCAGTGTTGTTGCCAGTTCATAGTCTGTTTTGGTTTTTTGTTGGGTTTGGTGTTTTGGTTTTTTGTTGGTTGGTTGGTTTGCTTTGTTTTTGTCTGATTGTTGGTTGTTTTTTTTTATCCAGCCAGCAGTTGACTGCTTTATTCTGGTGTTATAGTTTATATACTAACAATGCATAATGAATATGGGCTAGAAAATTTTTGCCAAATTGGTAAAGCCAGAAAAGAGAACAGTGCCATAACTTTTTTTTTTTTTTGTATAAAAATAATTTTTCACCAAATTTTTCATGTATTATACATACTAGTTTTTCAAAGCTGATTTGTTAGGACAAGTGTGTGTTTACCTTCCAGTTGCATTGCTGTATTTGACATTTCAGAGTTTCTTTACCATTGACATGACATAAATATGAAAAAACGCTTTTGCCCCTCTTGCTGTTTGTGTCTCTGGATAACAGGCCGTTTATCTTCATGTGTTTCTGCATAATGAGATGTAGACATAAATCAGATTATAGGCATCATAATATAGGCATAGGTTTTGCAAAGCCATCTTTGCACCCTGAGCAAGTCAGGCAGGTGGAGAATGTGGTGTGAGGCGAGATCGCTGTTGCTGTGGAGGTCGATCAGGCCCAAATACACAGGAGGGGTTGTGTGTGCCAGCAGGCCCTTCTTGCACTAGTACCATGGTGTTGGTGACTGGTACAGGTTCCAATCAGAGTGGGAACTGGGGGACAAGACAGTCCAGGAATTCCAGCCCCAGATGCCCTCACTGCCTGAAATACTAGGATGTCTTGCATACGCTGAGGGAGTGTCTGTGCCCGAATCTGAACTTCAGTGAGCCTTTCATATTTCAGCTCCGGATTCCTCCTCACTCTAACAGCTCCCCTCTTCCTCACCCACCAGTCCCTGTACAGACACCAGAATCATGCTTACCACATTCATTAATCTAGTCTCTTGGCTAGTTTATACAGGACTTTCTGCTTTTTAAAAGAAATCCCATATTCAACCTCACTTGACAGGCCTTAATTGCCTTTTCTCCACAAGCTTTAATTGCTTCCTGTGGAGCATCTGCTGAGAGAGAAACCAGGCTTCCAAGCACCACTGCTATAGGACTTGTTTGAACCCTAAGTATTTAAACCTCATAAAAGGCAAACCAGATATTTCTTATGAATCAGTTCCAGCTTCCCATTAAAGTCTGTCTGGAACTGTTTTCTTTGTGTGGCTGCCATCATGGTGTTCTGCAGTCCATTTGGTGAGGAGGTGCTGGTTGAGGCCAAACCAAACGTACTCTTGATTTCCACACAACTATCTGTGGCTCTGTCAAATTAAACGCCCACAGGAAAGTGAATTGCTGCCCCACAGGCTTGGCTGCCTCGACTCCCCCAGCTCTGCCACACACACAGTTCCCCATGAGCAATATTCATTTTAATATTTTCATCATCCGGGGTATTGCTGAAGACCTGTGTGCTGTTTGTTAGGAATTAAAAAAAAAAAAACCCAAAAAACAGTGCAGCCTCGATTTTTCTTTTTTCTTTTTTTTTTTTTTTTAAACTCAGAATAAGACCACACAACCAAGCAGACTGTAAATCTTCCAGCTTCATCTCTACCACCGATTGATGGATCAATTCCCAAACGGGCCACTGCCTCTGGCTGTCATAGCTGTCTCAAGTCCTGGGAACTTTGCAAGGGATTTCCTTGGTGGTTGCAGTAAACATTTCAAACAGCAATGAAAGGAGAGGCTCTTAGAAGGTTCTCATAGTCAAAGTCTTCCCACAAGCTTCTTTCCTCTTAACTGCATTAGGTATAAGAGCTTTTTCTTCTGAGTCTTTGCCAGTGTGTCCAGGGGCTTTTTCCTGACTTGTGCTGTTGGTAAAATGCTCTTTACTAAGAGGTGGTTCTGGAGGAGAGCAGAGTAGAGTGTGTTGTAGCCCACCCTGTGAGAACAGGATGATGCAGTCTGTCCATGAGCAGCCTGCCAAGGCTTTGACTGGGCCAGACCAGGTTCTGACAGCTTTATCAGTTTCCTTTGGAAGCTGCAGCTGGAGCTAGTGTCTGGACAGGCTGGCTGGGCAAACAATCCTAAGCACAAAGGTCAGTGGGAGAGAAGGTTTGGGTTAGGGACAAAAATGATGAGCTTTCACATTAGCAGCCTGTTGGTGTAATTAATGTTGGTGTAACATAGGCATTTATCTCCCCCAGGGTTGGTAGACATTGCTTCTTCCTTATAATAATAACTTCCAATCCTATCTCTAGGGAATCAAATTAATTCTTGTTTCCATCCTCTGCAATAAGGAAAAATTATGAAGTATAAAGTTCATAATAATGTAATTATCTGTGTTTATATGCAGTCAGTTTGCAGTTTGAAAAAGAATGGAAACTTTTTACCTTGTTAAGAATATGGTTACAAGAGTGGCCAGATTAAATTCCAGCTCTTGGCTTTAATCATGCAAATATTTGTGAATGTGTGTGTCTAAATGCAAATGATTATATATAGGTGCAACT
>JAOEGS010001267.1:0-37293 GCA_025447755.1 Corythornis vintsioides | reverse complement strand
CTTTCTTTCTTTCTTTCTTTCTTTCTTTCTTTCTTTCTTTCTTTCTTTCTTTCTTTCTTTCTTTCTTTCCCTCTTTCCCTCTTTCCCTCTTTCCCTCTTTCCCTCTTTCCCTCTTTCCCTCTTTCCCCCTCTCTCCTTTCTTTTGGAAGAAAACTCCTAAGTGCTTAAATACTTGAATTTAGGTCACGTGTGCTGCTGCTTTTTCATATCTTCTCTTTACCTAAATGCCTAAATATCTTCCTGACTGTACCTACTTGTTCTGCTACGTTCTCCAAGTGCAAGGAAAAATCTTGGAAGACGCAGCTCCCAGAATCCCATTGTGTTTGGACCACAGCACTGTACCTGGCAGAATGATGCTGGTTGTATTCTTGTTCCCTTTGTGTATAGCCTTGCAGGTCACATCTGCATCTGGATCCACTCCAGCTACCTTCATGGTACTGTATGTGCCCTCAGATGTGACCAGGGGTGCCTCCAGATCATACACAATGTCACTCGTGGGCACATCAAGGCTGATGGTCTTAGGGTAGAAAGCCCTGGCCAAACAAGCCATGTTCAGTTTCTTGTCATATTGTTTGGGTTCCTTTGATTTGAGCACAATGACCTCTGGGGCAGATTCTTCTTGACTCTCTGAAAAAGAAGGATTTGGGATGACTGCATTTTCTGCAAACTTTTCTGAGAGCCAAATCAACTGCAGTTCAGATGCAGTCCAGGTACACCTGCCTGCTGACAGCTGAGTGTCTTTCTGTGCCCATTTCTTCCTCTTGTTTCACAAAGAGGGGCTCAAAGGGAATATAAGGGTGGGATTTGCACTGGAGCTGCTAATCCCTTGGCCTCCTAAGCTTCTTTTTACCAGAACTTTCTCCCTCTCAAAGTAAATTCCTTTAAGTGAAGGACCTTGAAATGAGTAAGGGAACTTTTAAGAATAAAACATATTAATTTTGAACTGATAACAATTTAGATACTAAGAAGTACATTTACTTCAAGGGTAGCCTTATATGTTTGCAATATGATACGTATATTAAAATAAACTTTTTTTTTTAATGACCCAAAAATCCTTTACCTGATGATGCTAAAACCATAGCACACTGGGAGAGAAGGCAGTTTGCTACTCCACACTACAATGCTGTTTCAAATATAGGGTTTAGTTGCAGATATAAAACAATATTGCTAAAAGGAAGAAGGGGTTAAATCTTTCCTTTACAAATGTTCAGTTCCAAGGATATAAAGTAGAAATTCAAACAAGTGGAACTTACCTGGCTCAACTGAAAACGTGATCCCAGTTCCAAATACAAGCTTGTCTGTTGCCACGCTGTTTGCCTGTAGTCAAAGGAACCCACTTTCCTCACCACACTCCAAAAGTGTATAAAATCAGGGAATGAGATGCCAGAGGTTTGTCCAAAAGGATCCGTATGTGGTGAACTGCAATGACAGTGCTCCAAAAATCACCACAGTTTCCTAAATCATGAGAATAGGAACCAATTTCACAGTTGAGTGATTTCAAAGAGCTCAATCCAGCCAAAACTTTTAAACCCTTTTTTCTTCTCAGCAACCAATTTACTTCCAGAACAAATACTCCTAAGAATCATGCAATTTTACTCTTCAATACATTCCTTTTTGCCTTTCTTCCTCAAAATGTATTGTTCCTTTTGCAGCCTCAGGTTTTTGCATGAGACCTTCCAGTGTTTGTGTCACTGTGCTACACCAAGTTCTCAACACAGTGATATACTTCCCTACAAAAACTGCCCCTTCCTTCCTTCCTTTTACTGTGTCATGTTTCCTATGAGGCAGAGAGTCATACACAGCATAGACCATGTGAAGAAATCATGTAGACTTTAAAATAATGCCCTAAAGCTGGGCCAGAAGAGGATTTGATCCTGCTTGGATTACAATGGAAGATTATACTGTTGCTCTGGGAAGGTTTGGATTTTAGTCTAATGAAAAAACAGTTGTCTTTATACAGCAATTACCAAAACTCTCCAGAGTTGCAGAAGGGTTCTAGGGGTTTTTTTTTGCAGGTTTAGTTGATGTTTCTTTAGAAGAGGAATACAGTCTATCTGGGGTTTTAGAGCTGTTGTCTCTATGGCTGGGCCAGTGCTGAGGGTCTTTTGGTGCCTCTTTATAGTGGTTTTGGTATCTTTATAAGTGAAAAAGAAATATTATTTTTCTTTATTAGGTACAAATATATTGTTGTCATGGGAGGAGTTATTAAATAAGGATTTTACTCTGGATTGTACAAAGAAGACTGATAGAATTCTGCATGATGGACAAGCTCTGCATCCTTAGTACCTTGTGTGAAGCATAATATGGAGAAGACAAGCTTTGTTTGAATATATTCTTCATATGTAGGCTGGGCAGCAAAGCAGATGCCACTTCAGTGATTACTGAGGGTGCAGAGCAGTGGTGTCTGGATACTGTCTGGCTGTTATTGAAGATGCTGTAGAAGATAACCTTGCAATGCAAGGATGGAAACACAGTCATGTGACACAAGCAAATTAGCTTTAATTGAAGCATTAATCACTTGGTGTTTTCACTAGGGTAACTGTACAAGTACTTCCCTGACTAGACAGGGTTGAAACAGAACAGTCCTTTAAAATGGACATCATAGTTCTCTTACCCTGAGGTAGTAACTCTAAGCTAAGCACTATGGTCTAGAGGATAGAGAGTTCTTAGGATGAATGTTGGACTTGATCCTAGAGGTCCTTTCCAACCATAATTATTCTGTGATTCTAACCTTGGGTTAACAGACTTGTAAGGAAACCCAGAAGTCCTGGGTAGCAGGTAAAAAGGATTTAGTACTGTTCTCTAATTGCTGCCAAGTTGGAAGAGGGCAGGGAAATTTATTAACACCATGAAAACAAAAATTACATCTGCAGGAAGATGATAAAGCAATTGTGAGCTAGGGTAGGGTTGATCTACCCCAGTGAAAGGAACAGCAAGGGGAAAGGGTGCAAAGCTGGTGCTACTCTGTCTACCAAAGTGGTATTGAAAGTTGGCAGTCAAGGTTAACATGCAGCAAAGGGGATGGGAGGTCTAGCTGCTGACCATGGCAGAACCACTGCTAGAAACAGCCCAAGAATGGAGGGGCCCCACACTCTACCCTGGTAGAGTTGCCTGGGTGTTTTCAGGAAAGCTCTAAGGGCCACCTTAGAGTTTAGGAGCCACGGAGACTCTGCAGCTTCCATGTCCAACAGCAATTGATAGCCCATGAAATTCACAATCAGCATCAAATGTGTTCTGCAGGCTGAAGGTGCCTGTGGGACGGTGATGCTCTGAGGAATTGTTGCACCTTCAAACTTTTCAGGCAGTTAGTTTATGTTGGGTGGTTCAGTTCCCTTCAACCACTGTGGTACCTACTCCACACAGTGATGAAGAGTCATACAAAAACATTTGTCTTTTCATGCCACAGTCGGGTTACACCCCCTCTTTGATGTCTTTTGTCTTCCTCTGCTCTTTTGTTGCGGGATAATCCAACCACACTGAAATTGCCATAAATTAAAAATAGCATTAACAGCATCACTTTTATGGTAGATTAAGGTGACAACACAACTCCATTCATTGCCCATACTTGGTGTCACTGAATATGAATCAGTTTGGATTGTAAGAGCCCTTTTTTCTTAAATGACTTCATTCCAGATAGATTTTTAATAAAGTTCCAGAGATTGAAGACAGGATATTTTCTTAAGAATAGCAAGAACCTGTTGCCCCAAATACATTTTTTTTTTTACATATCAGGACTGTTCTGGACCTAAAATTATTTGTATCTCTAATATTTTCATGCTCTAGCAAAATGAGTCTGTGATGCCACATTTTTTTAGACATCAATTTTGCTTGGTATCCTTGCCTTTTCTTCTGTGTGGGCACCACCCAGAAGCTTAATCCCCCTCCCCTCCATCAGGTATTTATATAAATAAGATCACTCTGAGCCACTTTTCCTCCAGGTTGAACAGCCCAGTTGTCTCAGCCTCTGATGCTCCAACTCCTCAAATGATCTTTGTGGCCCTTCCTTGGGTTCTCTGCAGCACCACTGCCCTCTTGTAGTGGGGAGCCTAGAACTGGACACAGTGCTCCAGTTGTTCAGCTCACCAGTGTTAAGCACTTCTCCAGCCTGATGGAAACACTCCCAATGCAGCCCAGTAAGCTTTTGGCCTCTTTGCTACAAAGACAATTTGCTTCTTGTTGTCAGAACCTTCAGGTCCTTTGTAGAGTTGCTTCCCAGTTGTTATGTTCCCTGCAGGATCTGTCTCGATGTGGAGGAATTTGCATTTCTCTTGGACATCTCTAACCAGATGGAAGATCAGGTTTGGGCTACAGAGAGAAGGAACCAGGTACCCACCTGGAGCCTCTACACTGGCCCCACAGCATGCCTGCCCAGGGAGATGGCCTGAAGTGCTTCCTCTGTCCCATTCTCCTGGGACCAAGGGAACACCAGGGTAGCTGTGAGGATGAGGTGTGAGGGGTTTGGGGGTTGACCTGCCCCTAGGATTTACATATGACATTTTATTTCTAACTAACGTCATATTTTACTGCAAATCCCAAGGATAGATTGGGAGTTCCAACAGCTATTAATCCCAAACCTCACTGGTAATTCAGAGAGCAAGTGCAGAAAACTCATTTGAAGAAAGTGCTCTGTCACCACAGCAGTCCTGCCCCTTTTGGTGCTGGCTCTCCCTCCCCTGGTGGCACTGGGTGCTGCCTGGCACAGAAGTAGGTAGCTGTGTCTGAGGCTCTGAGGCCCTGCAGCTGCAGGGACACCTTGGCTTTGCCTTTGTCTGCAGAGATGGTGACTCGGCCTTGGAAGCTTGGGGCATAGCCTGTGTTATTCCCAAAGGGATAGATCCAGCCTAGAAACTGCAGCTCCCCCCCTGGGGCCTGACGGACATAATTCCAGTCATAGCGAGGGCTATCCAGAGGTGCTCCCGTTATGGTACAGGTGAGTGGGAGAGATCCAGAGACCTTCCCCTCCTTGGGACCAGATGCCACCATACTTATTAGAGAAAGGGTACCTGGAAAGACACAGGGCAGGTGAGAGATGTGAGTATCTAAGAAAATGCTCCTGGGTGCAGTAGACCGTCCTCGGGTTGTAGGGTGCCCAAAACCAGAATGTTGGCCTTTTGTTCCAGTTGTCCCTGGAGGCAGTGGCTTGCCCAGAGAATTTTGCTTGTGCTATGTCATCACATGCAGAAGTTGGTAGGCTCCTGAGGAGGCAGAGATGTGCTTTTGGGGCTTCATTTTTCACATAGGATAGTCAAAGCTCCAAAGCTGCCCCTGTTCCCCCACACAACCTTTCTCTCTTCACGGGCTGGATATCTCAATATGTGGATAAAAGAGATGTGACAGATCAGGATTGCATGGGACAGGCATTCCAGCAAGGGCATGGAAATACCTGGGCACAGAGATGACCCTGTGTTCCTTGGACCCCTACTGGGACTTGCTTTACCTCCTGCAGTTGCTACCAAGAGGAAACATGACAAAATTAGGAGCATCCAGCCACTGCTCCTTCTTTTCCAGACAGAACTCTAAGCCCTAAGGCAGCCTGGCTTCCCCCACTGCCACCCAGAGCAGGACACTGCAGGGCTGAGCAATGCTTGGGCATCTGGAGACAGGGGTCAATATACAGTGAGCAATACACAGCTCAGCTCTTCCTTGGATCAAGAAGAGACAGCTTGGATTCCCATCTCTTACAGCCCTGGGGCTGATGAACATCTCTTCTATGCCTGTCAGTGGGGAGGACTATGACAGATCAACATCCTTCTATTGGTCCTCCAACCTACATATATCCCATGGCAGGGCAGGAAAGGGCAAGTATTTTGGGATCAATACAGGTCCCAGGCAGAGGGAAATGCAAAAACCCCATGTCCGTGTCCTCTTCCCAGGAAAGGAGGGGCTCTCACCTTTAAGGGCTGCAGCAAAGGTGATGACCAGCATCCACAGGAACATTGCAGGCTTCCCTGGAGGAGTTTGTATGGTGCACTGTGAAGTAAGGAAGTAAAATTGTGAGGCTCAGAAGGACTCAGACCTTCTTCTCTTCGAGTCAGCAGAGAGAAGTGCCACTCCTTCCAGCACTGAAGGCTCAGGCTTTCCTGCAACTCCACAGATTTGCAGACTTCTCTGAACAACCCCTTTGCTGTTGCAAGTATTTTATAGGCTGGGGTGTTGGATACACTCACTGCTGAGCTGTGTGGGGACAGGAAACCACATTCCCTTTTTTGTACTGCTCAGCCTGCTCAGGAAACACAGGCACCTCTCTTATCTCCCCAGGGCCCTTCATACCAGCATCTCTGAACCTCCTAACTGAGGCAGTGGCCTGGAGATGACTGTGGGCTTATGATAGCTGGGAGGGAAAGGGCATAGTAATGTGGAGAGAGTCTTCTCCCTGGGATTGAGATCCTCCCTCCCTCAGCATGGCCCAAACCTCTTGCCTCACCTCCAGTCAAAGGCTAGAGCTGCCAGATCTAGGAGGGAGGAGGAGGATTTTCATTGGCTCTTCCATGTCCATATCACTGTGAGCTGTGGTCAAAACACTGAGACAGAGCAAGCAGCCTGTTCCTGTGTGGTGAAAAGCAGGATCACCTGAGCTGTAGCTTTCCTTGCACCCCTGCATTCTCTGACAACAGTCCTAGGTCACTCCCAAGTGGCCAGTCTTGTTTTCCACATTCAGTACATTTCCTTCTTCCATTTGAGTTTTTCCAGGAGACCCTTACTCATCCACTCAGGTGTCCTGCCTCCTCTGCATGATTTCTTACTCACAGGGATGCACTGAACTTGAACTTGGAAGAAGCAGAGTTTGAATACAGGCCAGCTCTCATGGACACTCCTACCCTAGAGACCTCACCCAACTAATAAATCTTTAAAGAGGTTAAACTTAGCTCTAAAGTCCAGAGTTGTGATTCTAGTTATTTCTTTATTCCTTCCAAACAGAATACTGAACTCCCCCCTTCTTGTGAGCAGTGCAGCCAAGGTTGCCCCCAACCTTCACGTCCCCAACAAGTCCTTCCTTGTTTGTTAATACAAGATCCATCAGTGCACCTCTCCTCATAGGTTCTTCTACCACTTGTATCAGGAAGTTATCCTCAATGCTCTGCAGGAATCTCCTAGACTGTGTCTATGTTTCCTTTCTAGCAAATATCAGGGTGGTTGAAGTCATTCTGAGGCTACTTTTAGCTGTCTGTAAAAGGCCTCATCAGCCTCCTCATCCTAATGTCACCCACATTAGCCACATTACCCATAAGCTCTTAACAGGTTCTTCATCTTCCCTCTAGGTGCATCCTCCCTCGGTGCATCCCAGGTGCTCTTTCACATGAAGAGCCACTCCACCAGCCTGCCTTGCTTGCCTGTCTTTCCTGAACAGTACGTAGCCATCCATGACATCATTCCGGCCATATGAGCTCCTGGTGCAGACTCAGAGTGTCTTTCTTCCCGGCGGCGACAGAGCACTTCGGGAACAGCACCATCAGAGGGAGCAGCACTTCAGGCAAAGCACCATCAGAGGGAGCAGCGCTTCAGACAATGGTCTTCCCGGGCTCTCTCCAGGATGTCCACAGCCGTCTTGGCTCCCCAGACCATCACTGGACACACTACTCCAAGTAGTGGTCTCACTAGCGCTGAGCAGAGGGGATGGATCCCCTTGCTCGACCTGCTGGCAACACTCCTAATGCAGCCCAGGACACCATTCACCCTCTCAGTGGCAAGGGCACATTGCTGGCTTGTGGTCAGCGTGGTTTCCATCAGCACACCTGGGTATTTTTCACACCTGGTCTTTTTCAAAGCTGCAGTCCAAAGCATGCTACATGGCACCCAGCATGAGCTGGTGCCTGGGGTTGTTCCTCCTGAGGTGCAGGACTTTGCATTTCACAGAATCACAGAATAATCATGGTTGGAAATGATCTCTAGATCACCAAGTCCAACTATACCTACAACAACAAATGCCTAAATATTTAGTCATTGGAAAAACACAAATAACCCCCTACATGCCTGCCAGCCACCAGAGCATGTTGTGAAGCACCATGTCAACTCGTTTCTTAAACACCTCCAGAGATGGTGACTCCACACCCTCCCTGGGCAGCCTGTTCCACTGCCTCACCACTCTCTCTATAAATAATTTCTTCCTAATCCAATCTAAACCTCCCCTGCTGCAACTTCAGACCATTTCCCTGTTTCTGTCATTAGTTACTACGGAGAAGAGGCCTCACCCACCACCCTACAATATCCTTTCAGGTAGTTGTAGAGGGCAGTGAGGTCCCCCATCAGCCTCCTCTTCTCCACACTAACCATGCCCAGCTCAGCTCCCTCAGTCTCTCCTCACACAACTTGTTCTCTCACCCCTCAGGAGCTCCTCTGGACACATGCCAGAACCTCAATGTCTTTCCTATAATGAGGGGGCCCAGAATTGAACCCAGCACTCGAGATGAGACCTCACAAGAGCCTCCTTTCTCAGGTCTGCCTCTTTAAGGCCAAGGGCTCAGCCTGGGAGGCTCACTCAGATGTGTCTTGTCATCATCTACACCAGCACCACTCCAACCAGCAAGTTGGTGTCCAGGAAAGACCACAATTGGGACTGACTCAGGGAGAGAAAGACCCACTGCCCAACTGGGTCTCGCTACTCAGGGCTGGGCAAAGGGCTACCCCCTCAGGGTCTGTCTAATATCAAGTTTCTGAACACCTCCATGATCACTGCACCATTTCCCAAGTGAGGATCTTGGCAGCAAAATCTTCCCTTCCAAAGGACCAGAGGACATATCCCATGGCAAGTGGCATGTTTCAGTCATCATCACTTTGCTGCTCCCTGCCCATGTAGGTGCCTTCCTTCATGATTTTTTCTTAATATTTTACAGCTTTTCAGTCCAATGGGTTTTCCTTGACCTATTCTTTGTTATTATCTCAAAACACCCACCTGGGTGCAGGACTTTGCATACCCCATGGTGGAATTTCATGAGGTTCCTCTCATGACATTTCTCCAGCCTGTGGAGGTCCCTTTGGATGGCAGCAGGACCACGTGAACAGCTGCAAAACCCTTCTGCTGTGTCAGCCAGTCCTTCCAGATGTGCATCATCTGCAAACATGCTGCCTGACCACGCAGATCATTCAAAAGGACTCTGAGGAGTTCTTGCCTCAGTATCAAGTACACCACTGCTGACTGGTGACTGGCCTGCAGCTGAACTTCATGCCACTGAGAGCCAGTTTGCACTCCACCTCACTGCCCACTGGTCTAGCCTGGACTTCATCAGTGAAAATATTGTGGGAAACAGAGCTGAAACCCTTCCTCATGTCATGAATAACAATATGCACCTCACTCCCCTCATCTACAAGAAATTCACCTCCTTACAGAAGGCTATTGGCTGCATGAGGCATGATTTCCCCCCTTGTAAATATAGACTGGCTACTCCCTAAATATAGAGGAGTGTGTGTATACATATACGTGCCAATGTATAACAAGTGCCTAAATAAGCTGGCAGCTGCCCACAGCATAAGAAAGATTTGGTGTTCATTCAAGCCCTGGGGAAGGAAACACTGCTCCATGTCTCGTGGGCACTGATGCATGCACTGATCCTTCCCACCCATATGCCACACCTAGTCCCTGGCCCAGCTGGCAACCCACCCAACCGTGAGGACTGGCTAACTCTCATCTTGGAAGGCATGAATGAGCACTGACTGTCTCTGACAAATATGCAGAATGTCTGATGCTGGTATCAGTCCTGATTCTTAGCAGTGAAATGAGTTTGTTTAAGCAAGCTGAGATTAACAAAGTGTAATCAAAATGTGGCCAGCAGTCGACAGTTTATTGACAAGCAGTGTTAGAGAAATAAAAACTTTTGAGATAGGGTACTGAAATTCTGAAACACAGTTATAAATTCACACTGCTGGCAAGAAAGGAAGTCACTAGCAATTTAAATATCTATTAAACAGTAACATGGCAATTAGTGACTCCTAATTAATTAACATTAAAATGAACTGACACTAATGACACTTACTAAATGGTGACCCTCTACCACAGAAGAGTGGAAAAGAGAAGGTGGCATCTTTTTCATCCTCCAGTCTCTAGGTGTGTGTTCCCATCAGAAGATCCCAGGATGGATAATAACAACAGCAGAACCCATGTCCTTTAGACCCTGTTTTGCTTTATCCTTGATTCAAACCCTTAGCACTGCCCCAGATGCAGCTGCAGCACGCCATGGAAATGCATATTCACATAGTAAGCGAACTCTTTGGGCATGATGTGGGCCCTGGCCTTGGGAAGCACATTGTCATAGTAGTGGTGGGGCAAGGAATGGCCATCAGGATGAGAAGAAAAGGGCCAGAAGCCATAGAGTGTAATGTGTTGGCACAGCTCCAGAGCAGCATTCACCAGCATGAAACCTGAGGAGAGGCGATGGGTATGAAAACCATAATCATGCCAATACTTGCTTAGTGCACTCAGGTACTGAGGGTGGAAGAAGAAGACCTGTGACTGGGAGGCAGAGTCCTGTAAGGCATAGAGTGCTCGGTAAGAGAGTTCACTGTTGCCAGGGTAGGAGAAAGCTGGGATGAGGAACCAAGTCTTTCCATAGGAAGCTGCTGCCTTCACAAATGGCAGGCGCCGACCGTTCAGACCACGAAACCTGTGAGGCAAGATGTGGGGGAACATCACCCTCTGCCACCCCCATCATTATTCCCTCCTGCCTTTCCCATTCTACTCTGTCCCAAAGCAGTGAAACACCAATTCTACTTTCCACCCCTACTTTACCCTTCTCTGGGCCTCCTGGTTGATCTGAATTCAAGATTCTCAGGTGCAGCCAACAGATCAGAGGAGCTGCTTGAAAACATGCAGGAGATTTGCTAGTGACTCACTGATTAAAAGACTGGGAAGATGTCTTCAAATTTCAAACCTTAGTGGCCCCACAGCTCACAGTCCATGGAGAATGATGCCCCATAATGCATTAGTGCATTAGAGAGAATTTGTGCCATCTGCTTTTAGAGATCTACTACACAGGCATCTACATCTGAGCTCATATTCTAAATGCCCCTTGTATCAGTGGAGGGAAACAAGTACATCTGAATCACAACTGCTCTGTCTTACTTTAGCTGTCTGCTGTAGGACAAGTACCCATTTTCTCCACTGTACATAAAGAGCATTTATTTACCTAGGATCAGAAAGAAATGAAAGAGTTTTCATCAGAGCTCATCCTGACAGCAGCAGTACAGAATACATCTGAGCCTCTCTGCCTGTCATATCACCCTTGAGAGGATCAGCTAACTGGAAAGACTGGAAATGCTATTAATCTCTTGTGGTAAGCTGAAACAAACAACAGCAACCAAGTCTTGAACAAACTCTACCTCAAACAACTCCAAGACTTACAGTATTCCCCTGGATACCTCTGCCCAGGGGGGAGCATCTCATGGCAGCAGATACCAATAGATTTTATTGGACAGGTCATGCATAGTAGCAAAGGGACCCAGAGCAGAGGCAAAAGAGTTGGCCTCTTCAAGAACATGGTTATATGGGAAGAAAAAGGTGAGGAGTCCTTTCCTCCATTTTTGTTACCATACCTATTACCTTTTCAGAAGGATGGTAGGATTCACAGTGACAATGCTTGACTTTGTGCCCACATCCTCAGGGAAGTCCACAGAAGGCAGGTTAAATCTGATTGAGGTGATAAGAAAAAGAAATCTGAGAAACCATGTTCCATGATATTGTGAGAGGTTACCCATCCCTCTGTGACACTACCTAGCTCAGCTCCACACCACCATTTCTTTAGCCCCTCGCTTTCAACCTCACTCAGATCATTTCTTCTGTCTCCCTTTTCTCTACCTTCACCCTACTCCCATGAAAACCCCCTCCTCCTGCTGGTCTCCTACATCTCTCCTTGGGCAGGCTGGCAGCAATTACCTGATTACAAACTGGTGCCCATCAATCGTAGAGCCACAGCTGCTGTTCCTGAGGATTCCTCCATTTCCCACCACAGCACAGGTTTTGTAGAGAGGGCCCCGAAAGGGGGATTTCTATGAAGAATAACATGTAGAAATTCACTCACCTTTAGAGAATTACAGTAAAGACCTTCCAGCTAGATACATTCTGGAGTGTATGAGAGAAGAAACCTGCATATTGTGAATCATCTTCCTCAACAAAGAGCACTCCTACCTCTGGCAGGATCTCCAGCAAGCCACTGCTGACTTTTATGCTCTTTGAGCGATACCCATCATAGACCATCGTTGACCCCAGAGGTGTGTTGTCCTGTGTCACAGCCAGCCAGGCTGAGGCATTGCAGCAGTGCCCTAGCTCTGCCCTGTAAGGGGAGAAGAATGGAAGATACTGAGCAGAAGTCTGGGGATGGGATGGAGACTGTAACAGAATAACAAAGGAGAGAGGAGGGAGAAGAGAGGGCAAGGCGAGGTGCTACAGTGGAAACAGAAAGATTAGGGGAGCAAGGACTGCAATGTGAAGGGAAAGCAAGTGTGGGAAAGCACAGGGAACACAAAGAAGGTGTTGTGTCAAGTTAGAACAACCTTTGTCATGCAGTCTTTGTTCATCCATCTCCATACATCCTTCATGTTCTTCTTCCTCACCCACATACACTTCCAGACATTTCCTATGTGTTCTCTTTCACCTAGCCCCTCCTGCTTTCTTCAGCTTCAGCTTCAGCCCTGACCCATGCGTGCCTTCGTCCCTCCCCTCATAAACTCATCAACATGCAAGATCAAAGGCCAGCATATGGGATGCAGAAGAGAAATGCATACAGGTGTTACACAAGGATAGTGGGTGTATCTACAGGTCCCACCCTTAAATTATGACCTAGAGAACAACATCTCTTTAGATATGGTTGTGAGTGCAAACAGTGTGAGCATTAGCAAGTGTTAAATAAAAAAAACCAGAGCACACACACGTCCTGTGAAGGGCAATGTGTGCAGGAAACTGTGTCAGTGTGTGGTGATGTGTGAGTAGAATTTCTTGGTCTTATTTGTAGAAGACAAAGAAATTTGCAGATGTATGTATATAAATATAGACATTTTGTGAGTGTCTAACATTTTGTTTTATCTCATTTGTTGGTTTTTGATCCTGAATGCCTAGTTCACCCATTGTGGGTTGAGCACATGTCAACGATACATTAATCATAGAATCACACAATGGTAGGTGTTGGAAGGGACCTATAAGATCATCTAGTCCAACCCCCCTGCCAGAGCAGGGTCACCTAGACCAAGTCACCCAGGAATGCATCCAGGTGGGTTTGGAATGTCTCCAGAGACGGAGACTCCACAACCTCCCTGGGCAGCCTGTTCCAGTGTCTGTCACCCTCACTGTGAAAATATACCACTTTGGTCACAGTTTTGTTGGAAGCAGGTGAACTTATTAATTTTTCCCAGTAACTGGTGGGCATCACCTGTACTGGGCCAAAGCAGTAGCATTGAACTTCCAGAGGCAGCTTCGCATTAACTCCACGTTTCTCAGGCTCCAGAACTCATCCACCCTAGGGCAGAAAGAGCTCATAAGCAACTTGAATGCTCTCACAAAGACTTACTGCAAGCAAATGACTATCTGTTGCATCCCTTCCTACCCCTTGGACCTTCACTGAGGCCAAAAGGTGACAGTTTAGCCAGTTGTCTGTCAGCCACTGCCCAGCACTCATAATGCCATGACTCTCACTTCTGAGGTTGTGTTATGTTGCTCAACAGTCCTTGACATGCTTCTGCTTCTGGAACTTTGATGTCAGGTCTGTGAAAAATAAACCACAAAGGGTTAAACAGCCAGAATACCATGTCCTCACACAGCTTTCACAACTCCACCCCAACAATCCCCTACTCCCAGTGTCTCCCCTTGTCCATCTCATGGCAACCATGCCCAGACTGATATACCCACCTGAAACTAGCAACATTGCATCCTTCCCCTACACTATCTCCAGTGCTACCCTATTGACTCCTCCCCCGGAGGTCTTCTGGAGTCATCCTCTGTGTTCCCATTTCCTTTCTAGGAGCAGGGGACACACTTCCATCTCACTCACCTGTCATTCAACACCAGAAAGCACATGGAAACGAGGGAAACTGCAGCTACAGCCAGCAACATGACCCATAGCTTGTGCATCTTCACCAGTCCTGACTTTACAGAGTCCTCCCTGCTGACACTGGTTGGCATTTTGTAGAACACCTGAGAGAGCAGAAGAAATGAGGGAAGTGCATATCTAAGCTGGTCAACCAAGGCTGATGAGGCACTGCTTCCATTGAAAGTTTGCCATAACTCTCTACAAAACAACAGCCACCACAAGGGACAGTAAGGGACTGTTGGGCTATCCTGAACATGCTGGGGGGTTATCAGTGGATTCTATTGGAAGGCATCATGGGCCAGTAGCAACCTGTAGTGTTCTCTCTCCTCTAAAGCTATCCTCAGCTATGCCAGGGCAATGATTTCACTGGTATTCTTCCACAGCCTTGTCTTTGCTCTCTGGCACCTTCTGCACCCCATCTCTCTAGCAGTTATCTAAAACTGCACGCTCAAAAGTTCATCTTCATCTGTGTTGGAAAAGTGCAGGCGGGTGTTTTCCTCATTGTTTTGCACCCCTGCACACCAGGGGCCATGACCAGCCACAGTGACCCTTAGTCACAAGCACAGACCTGTAGGTCTTCCTGCTCTATTAGTCTTTGCCCTGGAATGCTGTGGGTTCACCTGTTTGCAGACAGCAAACTATTTACTCATGTAAATTCTGTATCAAAACAGACATGGCATCTGATTGGCATGTTTCTTCAGAGAGACACCTTTATCTGGTGTAAGAGAAGCTGTTTTGCTGAGTTTTCCAATGCACACCACTGTTTTGCCTGCAATGTTTGCCACCTTCCTATACTTGCTCGAAGAATAATTTTTCTGGCTTTCTCCAGACAGTGGCATGAAGGCAAGGTGTGGCAGAGAAGGGAAGGAGGAACCAGAGCTTTGCTGACATTCCTTTTGAAGTTTCGCTTCTGAGTTCGCTGCATTTTATCTGTTTGCAGGATGCTGAATGGGCCTAATCCAAATCTTGCCAGTGGAAATTTTGAAGATTTGGGCAAATCCCACACAATATTCTGGCCACTAAATTGAACAGAAATGGGTTTGATGGATAGACTATTAGATGGATAAGGAACTGGCTGGTTGGCTGCATCCATAGAGTTACAGTCGATAGCTCCATGTCCCAGGGGGAACCTCTAAAGAGTTGTGTCCTTCAAGGGTCCAGCTCTGGGGTCCCCAGCATAAGACAGATGTGGAGCTGTTAAAGGGGGTGCAGAGGAGGCCACAAAATGGACAGAGAGGCTAAGAAAGGCTGAGAGAGCTGGGGTTGTTCAGCCTGGAGAAAAGAAGGCATGAGGAAGACTTTACTGTGGCATTTTAATATTTAAAAGGGACTTGTAAGAAAAATGGAGAAGCTTTTTTTACTAGGGATTGAAGTGACAAGACAAAGGGCAGTGGTTTAAAACTGAAGGCAGGCAGATTTAGATTAGGCATAAGGAACAAATTATTTATGATGAGGGTGATGAGACACTAGAAGAGGTTGCTCAGAGAAGTTGTGGATGCCCCATCATTGGAAGCAGATCAGGTTGAATGTGGCTTTGAACAGCTTCACCTATTGAAATGCATCCTGCCTATGTCAGGGGAATGGAACTAGATTATCTTTGACAGTGCTTTCCAACCTAAACCATTCTAGGTTTCTACGAATTGACTATGATTTTGTGAAGATTGAAACTTTAAATTTATCAGGATTGTTATGTGAACATCAGTGACCTGTTCACAGGGAAAACAAAAGTGTCTTTTTGTCAGTATTGCTCAACTATAGACTTTCTCTTCTGAAGTTGATTCCAACTAACTGAGCCCCGGGCAAAATGCAGGTAATTAAAATGTTTTTATTGCTATCAGTCAACAAGACCAAGTGCTGGATTCTGGCTTGTGTCACAACTCCCTGCAATGCTTGGGGATGATTGGCTGGAAAGCTGCCTGATGGGAAAGGACCCAATGGTGCTGGTGACATCCAGCTGAACATGAGCCAGCAGTGTGCCTGGGTGGCCACGAAGGCCACCAGCATCCTGGTCTGTACCAGTGTGGACTAGGGAAGTGACTGTCCCCCTGTACTTGGCACTGGTGAGGCCACACCTTGAATATCAGATCCCTCACCACTCAGGGTTGGTTTGGGTTCTTTTGTTTGTTCGTGCCTCTTTTCAGATAATATTTAAATTCTCTTTAAGGTCCTTTGTCTGGGTAAACCTATTGTCAGCTCTCAAAAGTGACAGTTGCTGGAACCCAAGACAAACAGGGTGATATTTATATAGCAGTCTAGAAAACAAAGCCTACAAACTATGGTTCAGTTTCCAACTCCAAACCCACAAGGTTAAAACAATTATTTCAATAAAATAAAAAGGTAAACCCAAGAAAGCTGAAGTTCACATACCTTTCAGACCAAGAAGACTTCTGTTTGATCCTGAAGCTGGCTTGGTACACTGTCTTGGTACAGTTTTACTGCAGCTCATATCTCCAAACAATCTGGAACTGCCCTCTTGGGGGGAGGAGATGTGATTTTTTTCTTCTGTTGGAATGACTCATGTATTTGTTCAGAATCACAACTAACCTGTGAACTGTGAAAAGTCCTCTTGACAGTCAATGCTCAGTGCAATGATTTTCAGATCAAAAGCCTTTCTTGGCCTTGTTTTTTTTTTTACATTGTGCATCCTGTGGTAAATATGGTGTCTTGGCCAACTGTTGGTGTGTTTTGCTGCTGCACCACACAATATGGACACAAGAAGTCAAGGGACTTGGGTGAAGATCCCTGAACACTGCTGCAGCCACTAGGCTTAGCACAAGAGGCTGACTGCAGTGAGCTGCCTAGACCTACAATTCCCCAAACAGCTCAAGAGCTTGTGGAAACTGGATTAACCCAAGAGTTAACTCCATAGAGAACCATAACCAGAGGGTTTACAAGTCCTATGGGCCCATAAGCCTAGGGGTAACTAACAATAGGCACCCATAACCCTAGAGGGCCATAAATCAAGGTGGGGGGATTAACTTTGGTGACCAAACCCCTGGAAGGCACTAACTTTAGGGATCACTAACCCTAAGGGCTCACAACTTTGTCACAGTGGGAGACAATCGGAAGGTCCCATAAATCTAGGAGCTGCAAACCCTAGGGGCACTTAACCCTAGAGGTTACAGACCCAAGGTATCACTAAACCTTAAAACCTGTTACCCTAGGGATTGCTACCACTATGGCCCCTTAACCCTAGGCCCTATAGCCCTGGGGTGCACTTATGCTCAGGGTCCATGATCATAGGGACATATCACCCTCTGGGCACAGTATTCTAGGGGCAGTTAAATGTACCTGGTGCTAACCTCAGGGGCCCATAACCCTAGATGTCCATAAGCTTAAGGGTTGTCAAGCCTGAGGTCACTAACCTCTAGAGGTCACTAACTGTAGGGACCAATAAACCAAGGAGCCCATCAACCTGTTGAAGACTACCTCTAAAACACAGCTAACATTGTATTAGGGCAAGATGTTCTTTGTATGTGTCAAGGTGACAAGTAAAGGCATCTGTAATCAGAAGAACAAATATCTAATATCCTTTAACCAAGGACATCCTGGAGCAATTAGGCTTTGAAGGAGACTATTTAATTGTGCATTGCCAGCTTGGCATGAAAACTCAAGGCCCTTGTATCCTTAGGTGAACTAACTTCATTGAAATAATAATAATCACAAACATAGGTCGAGAAGACTCGTGCCCAGGTCAAAACCCATCCCCTGAGCATAGAAGTATTGAGTCAGCAGTAATATTATTGTATGTAAATTACCAACCAATCATTGTAAAGAGTATGGGCTTGGAAAATTACAAGCTACATATTTTGTGTATAAATATGGCACAGAGAGTCCCGTTTGGTGTGTGCCTGATTTGTGGAAACCACCAAGCACCCAGATTTCACACAACCCTGAGATAAATTGTCTGTGGCTCTGGGGAACTGTAGGATGTTTCCAATGGCATGAAATGCATTTTGTTATGTTGCTAGATCCAGCCTAAGGAGTGCTAGGACTCTGTGCTTGTCATGGAGATAAGCTCACAGAGAACCCAAGGACAACAGGACATTGAGGAAGTGAGAAGAGAGAATTTCTGCTGAGGCCAAGTTCTGGCAATTTCAGTGAACACAGCAGATGTCCTGACCACAGTAGAGAGATGCCTGCCATACCTGTGAAGATAATGCAGTGGCTGGAACAGGGGTTGCCCCTACATGATGTGGTTGGACCTAGAAAATCCTAATAAAGTAGCTGATCTAAGCACTGAGATGGTCACAGATTTCATCTGCCAACTTAGTTGTTGCCCCCTGGAAAGATCCCAGTAGCAATTGAGTAGGATCACAGCAAAGACAGCATGGGAATAAAAACATTAAGTGAAAAAACAAGTGATACTGCCTGTTCCTATAGACACAACTGATTTCTATAGTGTAAGGGCAAGGGGAAGGGAAGATATCTGCTCCTCTAACAGTATCTGGTCAAGGACATATTCAATACAAAAAAAAAAAAAAAAAGATAATATGAAAATAAGGCAACAATAATCAAGAATGTAAAGAGACACAAACCAGGAAAATAAGAGAGGCAGTGATGAGAACAAATGTGGTAGTCATCTCACAAGGTAATCTAAACAGGAACTTTATCAAATGTTATTCTGAGGAAAAGGAGGAAACCATAAAGAAATTACACAGAGAAACAAACCTGTCAGTTAAGCAAAGACAGGGGACAAAGACAGAAACAAAACCTTGTCAGTCACAAGAATCAAAGGGCTATCAAGAAATTGCAGGCAAACATGGAGTTTGCAACCAATAAGGATTCAAGCCTGAGGGTCCAGGATGTTGAAAGTGGTTGTTGGGAGGGTGCATAAAGATGAGGGAACATGCAAAGAAAGGGAACTGAGGAGGAACAAAGGAGAAAGAGACAGAAATAGGTGTAAATGGGGTAGTTGCATGTAGAATAGAACAGGTCCATATGCAGTGTGACCAAGGCCTCTGCCTGTGTATGTTGCATATACAATAAACTGTGCTATTCATGTGTTCAGATGCTTCTTTGGAATGTGACTGGATTTAGAGCAGACAGGCTGTTCATATATCTGGTGTTGGACCTACAGTCATGGCAACAGTTGGCATACCTGCTAAGAGATGTGTCCAGCCACCCCTAACCCCTCTAGTCTCCGAGGGCTGGCCAGAATACAAGGGAATTCATCTCTTTCCAAATTTACCCACCACTTCATGCAGAAAGAAGTGCAAAAAGAAGGTTCTCCCTTCCTATGCACTGCACAACAGAGGCACACTGCTGGATAGCAATGCTGTGGATGTGGCTGCTGGGTGACTGATAAGCCTTGCTCAGGCACCTTTGCTGTGCTGCTGCTGCAGCCATCCAAGAGCCTGGGTGTCTTCTGTGCATGCCCCACACTGAGCAGAAAGCAGCTACAGGCAGACAAGGCCTGGAAAGGTCGTGCTGCAGATCAGCAGCTGACTCCTTTCTTTGACAGGAACCACCAAAGGGGTTTCTTAGTGAAAGCATTTGTTCCTTCCTTTATTTTCCTCTAACCATGCTCTGATTTTCTGCTCTAATCAGCCCCCCAGGAGAGCCACTTAGACTTCCTCCAGCAGCTCCATCTCTAACAGCCTCAGCAGACACCATTAAAACTTCAGGAAACTTGAACCACTCTTCCCACTGAGTAATTTTCTCACATGGGCTTGTTAAAGTGAGGATCTCTAATAAGTTTACAGTTACCTGTAACTCCCCATGCAGTCATCAGGTGCTTAATAGGAGAAACTGTCCTCTGGGCAAGGGCTTGTGACTCTAGGCAATTTCCATAAGACCATGATGTAACAAGACTTCTTTTGTTTCTCATTTTTAAGACCAATTAAGTTCATCTGTTTTAAATAACTCATAAATGTAATCAGTCAGTCTTTGTAGTCCAACAGCTTTTGGAAAGTTTCCGGATTTTTTTTAATCAGGCATCAAGGATTGTAAATTCTTGTAAATTCTAACTTCTCATCAGTCCTTCCCACAGCAGAAGTTAATCCACCTTGCAAATCCCATGTGAGCTTCAATGCCCTCTGGTGCTTTTCTCATGAAATGAACTGCACGTGCAGTCAGGATGATTGATCATTGACCTTAACTTATAGAAGATGATAACATGTATAAAGTAGTTTATAAAACGGAAGGGATTTTGTCATGTTTTGAAGATGATTTATCAAACATTTTCAGATGATTCTAAAATGAATCAGCACAACCCACACTGGTCGTGTCCCTGCAGGCAGGTTTATGATCATAAGGACCATAGACAGATAGATGTGGACACAATGAGATGAGAAGAAAGATTATTAGGAATGAGAGGTAATGATAACAGTCTTTGTTAGTATTTATCCAAAAATTAAGATGACAAATGTTAGGTTGGACAAACACAGTTGGAAAAAATATTTGACAGGTAGAAAAGCAAAGAGATTATTGTATTATTTGATAAAAGCAAGATATGGAAGACAGGTACTGATTATATAGCAAGCTAAAATATTAGGAATACAGGCATTCAATGTGTACACAAATCCATTTTCTTTCAACAAATAAAAACTGTTACAGATGTGTGGGAACTATTTCCATGATACAAATGGATTGTTGAAGAAACACTTCATGAAAAAAGAAATAATGAATTAAAATCAAATAAACAATTGGATTTTTTCAAGGTTTATGTTGTAGGCTCTTTTTTATTAGGCTTTATTACCTCACAAAATGCTAATTATTTGATAGTAAATGAGTCTTTTATAGAGACTAATTTATAGAGAGGATACCATGGTATCATGGAATCAGCATTTGTCAGAAAATGACATTGATAGTCATTGCTGGCAAACTGAGAGGGTAAGAATCTGACAGGCACATGCCTGGATTTTTCTGCATTAGTCTGGCTGTGGGAGACAAGAGCATGGCTATTTATCTGCATTAGAACATTCTGATCTGACTGGGTGGGTAACAAAACATGTCAAAAACTTCTTGGAGGAATTGGGTCAGAGTGTAGTTGTTAATGAGTGGCATTGTGCCTGGGGCTGGTGACAAGTGGAACACATCAGGGATGTATCTGGAGACCTGTTGTGTTTAGCAGCTTTATCAGTGAATGGGGGGTGGTGGCATAGGTCCCTTTTCTCAGGGTTGCAGGTGACACCATGCTGGAGGGATCAGGGTGTTTGAGGACAGGTTTACTGGTTTTACCTGTGACAGAGCAAATTTTCTTCATCGTAGCTTGTATGGTGCTATTTTGGACTCATGATCAAGACTGTTGATAACACAGGAATGGTTTGGCTGTTGCTGGACAGTCCTTACACAGCATCAAAGCCTTTTTCTGTTCCTCCCTCAGTCCCCCCACAGCGAGCAGAGTCTGGGAGGGGACACAGCCAGGACAGCTGACCCTAATTGACCATACCATATGACATCATGCTCAGCAATATAACAGCTGTCAGAGGAAGGAAGGTCATTCAGAGTTGGCATTTGTCTCTACAACTAACCATTCCATGTGCTGAAGTCCTGCTTTCCCAGAAAAGACTAAACAGCTGCCTGCCAATGTGTGGTAGTGAATAAATTCCTTATTTGCCTTGTGTACACAGCTTTTCCTTTCCTTACTAAGCTGACTTTAATCTCAACCCACGAGTTCTTGCACTTTTACCCTTCCAGTTGTCTCCCCTGTGCCACCAGCAAGGAGTGAGCAAGTGGTTGTGTGGGGCTGAGCTGCCTACTGGGGTTAAACCACGACAGGACTGTCAGTCACTAAGATCTAAGCAAGATGGAACAATGCATATAATTTTCTTACTCAGTCCTCTCACTGAAGAATAGCCACATGCAAAGCAAATTTCTTTCACTGGGTTTCTCAAAATACCTCTAAAAGAGTGATAATATTCTGTGAGAAAACATAACAGGGATTCATTGTGTGCTTGTGCCATTCTGAGGGAGGCAGCATGGGCCAGAGTCAACGAGTGCTGGTAACTGTTCTGACAGGACCTGCACGACTGCACAGGTAGTACAGGAGTGGGATGGGTGATGTGACTCTTCTCACTTCAAGCTCCTTCAGAGGACAAGTGGCAACATCACTTATGGTGAGAGTTCTCCTGTCTCTCAACACAAATGACTTATGTCAAGATCTGCCTTCTCTGTCTCAAAGACCCAAGCCTGGTGTTGCTTCAACATCTCTTGTTGAAGCAAAAAAAAAAAAAAAAGTTTGACCCTACAGAAAGGGGACTTCACTGCCTGAATTCACAGTAGAATGAAGATCTTCAAACACAGTGAATGTAGTTCTGGATGCAGTTTAACAGAACAAGGCTGTAGGCATCACTAAGTGTGCACAGCCATCTCATACATCAGAATGCACGAGGGTTTCTGACATGGAGGCTGACAGATACAGTACCAGATTTAGAGGAGCTTTGTGCCCCTTATGGATCCTTTGGGGATCTTATCAATACTTAAAGGGTGGGTGTCAGGAGATTGGGGCCAGTCTTTTTCAGCAGTGTCCAGTGATAGGACAAGAGGTAACAGACATAAACTTGAACGTAGGAAGTTCCATCTAAACATGAGGAGGAACTTCTTTACTTTGAAGGTGCTGGAGCCTGGCACAGGCTGCCAGAGAGGTGGTGGAGTCTCCATCTCTGGAGACATTCAAAACCTGGCTGTACCTGCTCCTGTGCAACCTTCTTTTGGTGAATCTGCCTTGTCAGAGGTGCTGGACTAGATGATCTCCAGAGGTCCATTCCAAACCCTACCATTCTGTGATGGAGAGGTAGATGGAGACCAGGAAGCATAACACAAGACAACTGTCCTGCTTTAATGTGATTGCACACTGTGTTCTTTGGTTGAAGCCACAGGCCATAGCAACTGGCCCAGCTCTCTGCTTGGTCACACCTACAGTGGAGATATCCACACTCATCTGGTATTCTCTCAACAATTAGTGAATGAAAAGCATGCCCTCCCAGCATAATAAGGGTCTCTCCTATGGTATAGATGTGTCATTGGGACAGGTGAGTTGTTTCTTAGATAGCCTGTCAGATATGAGCATCTAGAACTCTCTTCTTGTACATCCTAAAACCATGTTTGACATTCCTGTTCGTGTGCTAAAACCCATCTTCTGCTCCTAGTGGTAGAATATTTGATGAATCTCAATGCCAGGCAGCCCAGAGTGCTTCACATCCCTCATGGTAAATCTGTCAGCAACAATCTGACCTCTGCCATACTCTTCTGTCAGATCTCACAATCTCCAGCAGATGTTTTAAATCTCTACATCTAGTAAGGTAAGAAAATGTGCTGGTATCTCAGCACCTGGAATGTTACCTAAAGATGAAGAGAAAGGAACAGTACACTTAAGAAATACAGCCATACCACAGGAACTTCTCATAGGGTTAAATTATTGTAAAGTGACAATAGAAATGTGTTTCTGGGATACATTTTCCTCATAAAAGAGATTGGTTTCACATGCCCCAAATGAAGTATAAGAAGAACAGAATGACAATTATTCTGAACTGATGAATTAAAAAAAAAGTGACCAGGCAAACCAAGAGAAAAACATACAAACAAGAAAACAAGGAAATCATTTGTAAAGTGTTTCTTTTTCTATAAAAAGCAGCAACAACTGTTGCTGTTACTCATGCTCATGATAATAACCTGCTCTGTAGTCAGAATACAAAGAGCCTGAATATCAACAAGTGTCAGCCTTGAAGTGTTCCCAACTTACAAAGAATGAAGACAATGGTGTCTGAGGACTATTTTTTCCAAGGCCTTCTTGAATGCCTTGTTTCTCAAGCTGTAGATTACTGGGTTCAGAAGGGGTGTGACCACTGTGTAGAGCACAGATACAGCCTTATTGATCTCAGAGGAGAGGTTGTAGGTCGGACGAACATACATGGAAATCATTGTGCCATAGTACACAGTCACTACCATGAGGTGTGAGCTGCAGGTGGAGAAGGTAGTTCTTTTTCCAGAAGCAGAGGGTATCTTCAGGATACTGAGAATTATAAGTAGGTATGAGAAAAGAGTCAAGAGAAAGCAGCTGGAAAGGACCAGGAAAGAGATGATGAAGATGACAGCTTCTGTGACAGCGGTGTCTGAGCATGAGAGCTTCAGCAGTGGAGAGATATCACAGAAGAAGTGATCAATCAGGTTAGAATTGCAGAAATTCAATCTGTAGACCATCAGACAGGGCAGAAAACCAGTGAAAACACCAGTGATCCACGAGCCTACGGCCAGACGGGTGTAAGACTCCAAAGTCATGGTGGCAGGATAGTGCAGGGGCTCGCAGATCGCCAGGAACCGGTCGTACGCCATCGCTGCCAACAGGTAGCACTCGGTGGCTCCCAGGGAGATGAAGCAGTAAAGCTGTGCCATGCATCCTGAGAAAGAGATGCTCTTCCTCTTGGCCAGCAGGTCGGCCAGCATCTTGGGTACCACCGTGGTGGTGTAACAGATCTCGAGGTAAGAGAGGTTCTTGAGAAATTTGTACATAGGAGAATGAAGTTGTGGCTCCAGTGTCACCACCAAAATAATAAGGACATTTCCTAGGATGGTGAGAATAAAAACAACCAGAAACAGTGTAAACAGGAGGATCTGGCTCTGTGGGTTGCTACTGAAGCCCAGTAGCCTGAATTCCAGTACTGCTGTAACATTTGTCATCTCTTGGGAAGAGATAGGATTTATCTGCTAAGGAAATAATATCAGAATATGTTACATTTCAGTGGTGAGAGCACCATCTATAAAGAATATGAGTCACAATTAAGTCTTTGGGAACAATACCAAAGCCTCTAACAGCCTGTCCTCCTTCCCTCCTGAAATCTAAGTTTTAACATGTATTTCATGAACTTCACATAGACAATTATAGAAGAAATTGCAAATACTCCAGTAGACAACCAATCTCCATGCAGACACTGTAATATGTGTAAGTACATAAATATATAAAGACACCACTTATACTAATCCACAGTAAATAGGTAGACATAAATTTTACACATATATAGCAAATCAACTCAGACACATCCCATCCTCAAAGATCTTTTCACTGAAAGAAATAGAACTTGTATAAATAATCAACAGCAATTATTGCACTGAAAATTCTACTCATTAACACATGGATGATTTTGCAATAAAAATGTAAATACTCATTGGCATGGTCCTGACCATGCACATAACAAGGTTACACAGAAGAACTCTCCCCAAGTGCTCTGTCACAGAGGAGTACAAACTTGCACACAGTTCCACTAGCAATACTCTGATTTCTTGTTAGGTAGTGTGAGTACAGATATAATTTCCAGCTCAAGAATGGAAACTGGAGAGAATAATTTGTTGCTAGAAATTGACTAAGAGCTGATTCTAAGAGTATTCACAGATTCACAGTATTCTTATGGAGTTAAGAAGAATAAACTCAATTTTCCATACACCTAGTAAAGCTGTTGCACATGGCAGTAGTATCTGGTTACTTACATATGAACCAATAATATTTAGTATGTGCCCAGTTTTTTACAGAGCTGTTTTCCAGGCTGTGAACAGATGAGGTAGTGATAGGTTTTATTCTGCATTCAGGTCCTTATCTCAGACTGGATACATCAGCAACTTCAGTTTCTCAGGTTGAAACATAATGACAATATCAGAAAAATAGTTACCTAGTGAATTTACTCATCCTTTACTCTGTAGTTTGAGCCTTAACTAACACCTTAACATGGACTGCAAGATCAGATTGGATAGAAACACTCAGAGACTGAACTACCTTATGGTCAGTCTTGACTTTCAGAAAGATAAAGACTGAACTGTACCAAGCAGTGATTTCAACTGTTGTTGAGGATCTCAAGGGACTAATCCCATGGGTGGAGACACTCCATGGGACACCCTAGAGTGATGACACATCTGCAAAGAAGAGCTTGTTAGCCAGAGAAGAAACTCTCTGGAAAGATGCATCCAAAACTCACTAGGGACATTACAGATCTTTCAGCTACCCCAAGTGCTTTCTGGGAAAAGTTCAGGGCAGAAATTGCAGTGTTTGCCCTCCAACCTTGTCAAGAATTCCCCAAAGACCAGAGGTCCCCACCTGGCTTGTTGATGTGGAGGAAGGATTCTGTGTTCAATTGCAAGATTACCTGGATTCAAAAAGAAAAAGAGACAGTCTTGCCCCTGTTTGCTGTCTGTGTTAAGAGCAGAACATGGGTGTCCAAGGAAACACACATCTGTCACATCTCTGGCCATGCTGGCAGTCCAGACTCACACTTCAGCCCAGGCTCAGCTCATTTCTACATCAACAACTTCAGTCCAGGAACAGAGCTGCTGGCTGCTTCCAGGAGTCAAAGAGTACAAAGGAAGCCAGTCAGTCTCCTCTGTAGAAGTCTGTGTGGAAATTGCACAGATGATCCATAGTTAGGGGACAGAGGCAAACAACTCAGGTGTCAACACTGAAGAAAGGTGACCAGAGAAGTACCAGCTCATCAGGTCATAGTGGGAAAGAGGAAATACTCCTGTCTCTTGCCTGATGCTCTCCTCATTGTAGCCCCTACCCAGTGCCTTGCTTCTTTGTGTTGCTGCTCAAGAAGAGCTTATCCTGTGTGCTAGTGTGATGGGAGAAGGGAGTAGATGAGCTTTAGTTGCACTTTCTTCTCTAATAATGAGGAGAACAGAAGCTGGGACAGAAGAATCAGGGAAGACAGGTGTGTTTGCATGAAGAGAAATAGATCTAATGGCTTCTGAGTTGGAAGTGAGGAAATGTGCCTAAGACAAAACAAAACAAATCTGTTGTGGTTCAGACAGTACTGAAGTGCCACATGGCCACTGCTCACTCCCTGCCCTCACCTGGTGGGATGCAGAGGAGAACTGGGAGAAAATTGTGACACCTCATGGCTTGAGATAAGGACAGTTGAACACAACAACAGAGAGAGAAGAAACATCAGTAGTAACAATAATACTAAGGAAATCATATCTAAAGACAGTGATAATGCAACTGCTTTCAGCCCAGAACTTGCTGTCCACCCACAGCCCACCTGTCTGTGCCTCCCTCAGCCAGCTCCCACCTGATACACCAAGCATGATGTCAGCATGGCATGACTAGCCCCTTGGCTAGCTCTGTTCAACCATCCTGGCTGTACCTCCTCCCATCTTCTTGTGAAAATTGACTCTATCCCAGCACAACCTTGGACAAAACCAAACAAAAAAGCTTGAAATGGCTTCTATTTGTGAAAGACACTTCCATTCAGACAGCCCAACTGAGAGTCTAAGGGTCTCCTTGTCTCCTCATGGCCTGCTGATGGCCAGATTCCTGCCCAGTGATGCAGAAGGACATACTGGTCTTTGGGCTTCATTAATCTTCTCATCTCAATGAACCTGTCATCTTCTCAGCCTCAGAAGGTGATAATGAGGAGCCAGGACCCCTTATGTCTGGCAAGTGTCCAGAAAGGCAAGTGGCATGTCTCAGAGGAAGGCAGATGTCAAGAGAGAAATCAGCAGGGCCCATTTCCACATGCTGGCTGAATGAAAAGCTGTTAAGTCAGGATGGAGAGACCAGAGGAACTCTTTTCACCACAGCCTCTCAAGAAGCCTTCTCCCACATGCAGCTTGGCCTGCTACCTGCATGGCATAAGCAGTTTTTTCACATCAGGGTGAAGCATTTGGGGGCAATTGACTGATGGCCCAGAGTGAATAAAGGGCATTGAGCCTACACACTTCAACTGGAAAAATATGAAACCATTATTTCTCTTGCCACAGGAACCAATCATGCAATTTCTAATCCTCTCTTTCCTTCATTCATTTACTTCTTTGGTAGATTATAACTCACAAGGACACACTGGGGCTTTGCTCCTCAAATGTCCTTCTTTATTCTTATGCCCCACAGGACCTTTGAACCTAAAAGTGCTATGGGATTTGGCAGTTCAACACAATAGTGCTTTTCATAATGGAGTTCATTGCCCCAGTGTTCAAACTCAGAGGTCTGAAGCACCTGGAGATCCATGCAAGGATGGAAGACAAGCTCTATTTTGAGATAGCTGTAAAGTCTCTGTTTATCTCCCATTTCAGCTCACAGAGGTCTCAGGAGGAGTTGCTGGAGAGCTCAGGTGTTGACCCTGTGCCTTTTCTATGATCTCATCTCAGAGAGCACCTGCAGTGCAACACGGGCCATGTCTCTAGGGCTGCTGAAGAAATATCAACTACTTCAGCTCACCCCTGACTCAGTAGATGGAACTCAGAAACAAGAGAAGGACTGCAGAGGTAGGGAAAATATTCCTTGGCTTGGCTGAAAGTTCTCCCATAGTCACTGAGTTATCCCAAACAAGCTGAGTTTAACTGAGTCTGAGCAGCTTCTGTTCTTTCCTCAACTCAGATGTTGCCACATTTCTATTAAGGGCTTAGTAGACTAGTTGACAATTCAGCATCAGTGACTGTGAGCTGAAGCTACTGTCAAAGTCATTTCTATTGTTCTCAGACACAGCATATTCCCTTCAGAAGATAGGAACAAGGTCTCTTTAATCTAATTCATTATGAGAAATTACAGCCATTCCTGAGGATTAATGTTATACTGTCTTAAGTGCTTTTTCTGATTGGTTGTGGGGAGCAGTGATGTTATTTGTGGTGATTTTTTTTTGTTGTTTAAGTATAGAAAATGTTTTAATGTTCACTTCAGTTTAAGAGAAAAAGAAAACATCCTGCATGTTACATTTTGATAGGATGTTTTAGAGTTGGCCATCTGCATTCTCAAGGCAGAATTTAGAGGGAGGAGGAAAAGAACATTTACAACTGTGATGAATTAGAGAGAGTGCTTACCTGTCTCCAGTGGATGTCAGCTGTGAAAACATGGAACACATCAGTGCAGGATGCAGAGATTCTGCTGAAAAATACATACTAGGAGCAACTGTGAGCACAGGGCAGAACAGATGATCTGGAAAAAAAAGTTCAGAAAATTGAATACAGAGGGTTCAAAAAGAGGCAATGAATGTGAAGAAGGGATTATTCCCACAACACCCAACTTGAGGACCTCTACTGGGTTCCTGACCTCTCTGGCCTCCCCTCTATAAAAAGTGAAGATGCTCTGGGGGTACCTCACCTCTAGGGGCTCACCTAGGGGTAGGATTCACCTAATGAAATGGGCTGGTGAGAGAGCTAAGCATTCTGTCTCAGAAAGTCACTGAGCTTTCCTTTATGGTCACTGGAAAGAGGAAGGTGCCTTTGAAAGCCTCCTGAAGGAGACTTGTCTATTTAACTTTGAGTTAAAAGATTACCTTTTTCTTTCTAAAGGTCTTACCTGTCTTTCCTGCCTTCCCAAAGGCTTTATTCACTTCTAGAGGTCTTGCTTCCCTGTGTTAAGCAGGTCCCACTGTAAAGTGCAGGTGGTACCATACTGTGCTGTACTGTGAAGTCTGGCCCAGTGCTAATGATAACTGTCTGCAATGAACTGCTTCTGATAATGCACATATGTGGTACTGCACAAGCATGTTCAGCCTGGAGAAAAGGAGGCTCAGGGGAGACCTGCTCACTTCCAACAGCTCCCTGGCAGGAGGTTGTAGTGCAGTGGGGTTGGTCTCTTCTCCCAAGGAACAAGTGGTAGGAGAAGAGGAAAGGGCTTCAAGTTGCATCAGGGGAGGTTTTGATTGGACATGAGGAAAACATTCTCCACTGAAAGCATAGTTCAGTAGTTTGTCCAGGGAAGTGGTGGTGTCACCATCCCTGAAGGCATTTATAAGATGTGTAGATGTGGAGTTTAGAGACATGGTTTAGAGGTGGATTTGGTAGTGTCTGGTTTATAGTTGGACTGAATAATCTTAAAGGGTTTTTTTTCCAACCTAAACACTGCTATGATTCTATGAAACTATTAATTTCCACTTAAACCCTCCAGAGGTCCACTGCTGTTCTAACAGTACATCCACATAATACATACATCACACCAGGTGATTATCAAATAGATGGGAGGGTGGAAAACCAACTTTCTAGACTTAGGTGCTTTGGGTGAGATTTGTCCTCATTGTTTAGCAAGACATCCAAGATTTCAGCATCTGAAACACAGACATCTTGACAATGACTGAGAAGCTTAAGCACAGCTCTCCAGAGGGAGGTGACATGGGTTACCCAGCATATCCAGCAAGGCTCACAAAGGTGACACAAGAGCCACAGAAGTGCTCCCTGCTTGGCAGGGGGTGGCCAGGGAGCACAGTCTGTCTTCTCAGGGAGCAGCTGATGCCTTGCTTCAGGTCTGGTACTGTCTCTCTGAGTTTCATATAAGCTGCTGCTAACAACAGGGAGGTATCTGGCTTCAGTTCAGAAATGTACCCCGGTCTCATTATTGTCACTGTGTTTTTGTTACTCCAAGATGAAATCCTCTGAAGAAGGAGCCACTGGCAATAAAACTTCTGCATTTGTCTTTGTGATCCTGGGTTTTACTCATCACCCAGGTATGAAAATCATCCTCTTCATCCTCTTCCTGTGTATTTACATCGTGACAGTGCTGGGAAACCTCCTTATCCTTCTCGCAATTAACACAGAGCCCTCCCTCCACACCCCCATGTACTTCTTCCTCAGGAACCTGTCGTTTCTGGAGCTGTGCTATGCCTCTGTCACCCTGCCAAGAGTGTTGGTCAGTCTCCTCTCGGGTGACACGTCCATCTCTTTTGCAGCTTGTGCTGCTCAGATGTATTTCTTTCTGCTCTTTGGGGCCACTGAGTGTTGCCTCCTGGCTGCCATGGCATACGACCGGTACCGGGCCATCTGCAGCCCCCTGCGTTACGTGGACACGATGAGCAGGAAGGTCTGTGTGCAGCTGGCTGCCTCCTCGTGGGTGTGTGGCAACCTGGTGGCCCTTGGGCACACTGCTTGTATCTTCTCCTTGCCCTTCTGTGGCTCCAACGTGATCAACCACTTCTGCGAGATCCAACCAGTGCTGATGCTGGCGTGTGGGGACACTTACTGGAACGAGCTACAGATCATCCTGGCTGCTGCCTTTGTCATCCTGATACCTTTTCTGCTCATCTTGGTGTCCTACGGCCTCATCATCTCCTCCATCCTCAAGATCAGGTCTGCCAAAGGGAGGTACAAAGCATTCTCCACGTGCTTCTCACACCTCACTGTAGTGACACTGTTCTATGGGACAGCTCTGTTCATGTACATCCGTCCCAAATCCAGCTATTCCCTGGATGTGGACAAGGTGCTCTCTCTGTTCTATTCTGTGGTGACCCCTATACTGAACCCTGTTATCTACAGCCTTAGGAACAGGGAGGTGAAAGGGGCTCTCTTAAAAATGAGAGTGAAGCTGTTTCACCCCAACTCCTAGGGCAGTTCTGCCTCAGTGGGAGCACCAGCACATTGCCAGAGGGAATAGGAAAGACCAGGACAGGAAGGCATTCAGCTCAGCCCAGTTCCAAAAAAGCTATTAGGTGTCTAAACAGGAACATCTGGTGACAACTGCAGTGCCCAGCCTCCATCTGCCACTGTAGAATGTATGCATCTCCACCAAGTTACTGGTGCCAGCATCACATGAAGATCTTGGATACAGTAGGATGTCTCCAGGCAGGATAACTACTCCCCAGATGTGCATGACGTGCCAGAGGGAATGGATGTCATCCAGATGGATTTTGACACCCTGAGAAGTGGATCAGAGCAATCCCCCCATCAGAAGTCTGTACTAAGGGATCAACTGACTGAGCAGCCCTAAAGAGAAGGACTTGGGGACACTGGTGGATGAAAAATGGGATGTGATGTGCTCCTGCACTCCAGAAAGCCAGTTGTAAGGCTTTAATATCTGTGAATATAGGCAAAGGGAACCCCTCCTCTGGAGGAGAACTCAAGTTTTCCTCCCAGGGATGTGAGAACAGCCAACACTGCCAGTGATGTTGGAGCCTCCTTTGTGGCTGGGCACTGAGATTTTCCTCTAAGGGCAGAGAGAAGGGGTGAGGGGGTGTGTGGCTAATGCAGAATGTTGCTCAAAGAAGGGGTGGAGAGTCTTGTGATGGAGCAGTGCATGGGATCATATGGATCTGATTAAGAGATGTTCTCAGGCTCTGCAAGATCTCAGCTGAGCACCCCTGCAGAGGGTAGGAGAGGAAGAAGTTCTGTTGGAGAGAAGGTGACACAGATACAGAGCACTCCACCTCTTCCCAGCTCCACCGCCCAGAGGACACAACCCCCGAGGTGTTTGACCCAGCAGCCTCCTCAGAGCAGCCAAACCTGCTCATCTGCTGCACTGCGGGGACACCCAGCGGGGGATACTGGGGATGCACTGCTCCAAACTGGGATAGTTCCAAGGGTAGATGAAACAGCAGCATCCAGGGAAAGACCCAGTCTCTGCACCCGATGGACCAGCAGGGGAACAGGAGCACACAGCAGGGCAGGCGGGTTCCTCTGCTTCAGCACATTTTTTCCCCCTCCTTCACTTGGGGAGCTCCCCTTTTCCCGGTTACTCTGCTGCTGCAGCTACCAAGGAAAAGTGCTGTTGGGTATCAGATTGGGCTGGGGTTGTGTCTGCAGGAGTTTTGGCAGCGGGAGGGCTACAGGGGGGACTCCTGGAAGAAAATTCTAGAAGCTCCCCCAGCTCAGGTCGGACCAGTCTCTGGCCATGGACGAGCCAGTCGCTAACAATGGAACTGCCTCTGCAAGAAAATAAAAGAAGGGAAAAACCTGCTGGGAAACTTAATTTTTTTTCTGGGAAAGGAGTGGGATGTGAAACAACCCTGTAGGCACCAATGACAGGAGGAAGGATGGGGGGAGGTCTGTACTCCGTGGTGAGGTGTCAGGGTGAGGCACGGGGCAGCCGGGGGAGGACTCCAGGCTGAGGCGGGTGACGGCGCCTGCAGAGCCCCGAGGAAGCCGGTGCTGGACAAGGAGCCGCAGCCCTGCGGGGAGCGCTCACGCCGGACTGTCGCCCCTCAGAGGGGTGATACGTGGCAGGCAGCAGAGGACGCCTGTGAGGAGTTTGCCCTTCAAGAGAACAGAGACTTGGGAACAGCAGGGCCCGGACTGACCCCTAGCCCCGCTCCTGCCCGGGAGGGCGGCGGGGGAGCAGCGCGGGGCGCGGCTGACGGCAAAGAGCGCGGTCGTGCTCCTCTTTATCCCGCCGCGCGTTTTCCGCGCAGTTATTGGCCTTGCCCACTCGTGACGCACTTTTCTTCCTTGCAAGCGCTTCGTACGCATTATATATATATATATATAGACACACATGTACACCGCGTCCACTCGCGACGCACTACATTTTTTTTCCCCCCTCAGGGGCCCTTCGCGCGCACTGAGACACCGCGCGCGACTCCGTGCCTGAGCACTTCGCGTGCTCCTCACGCGCAGCCTGCCCGCGCGTGACTGGCGCTCTCTGCTGGAGAGCGGCTCGCGCGCCTCGCTGCCCGCCTCGCGGAGGAAGACCGAGAGAAAAAAAAATGGCGCAGCGCCGCCGCTGCCTTAAGAGGCGACGGGACGGAGCCGCTGCTGCCGCCGCCCTCCCTCACACAGGGAACGCAGCGCTGAGATCGGAGCCCTTCCCAGCTCCAGCTCCCTGCTGCTGCCTCGGGGTGACTCTCCTAGGGCCAGGTCTGACTCGGCTGCTGCCGGGCGGATGTCACCGTGCGGACGCTCCTGTACCCAGAATGGTCCTGCCTGTTTAGCAGGGCGAGGGGGAGGGCACCCCAGTCCTCTCCCATCTCCAACTCTACTCGACAGCATGCAGAAAACCCACCTACTAGTAAGGAAAATAAAATATAAAGGAAATAAAATTTTTAAGTGAGCAAGAGCAAGCTGTTTGTAATAAACAATTTATTTTTTCTTCAGTATTTAATGAAAATAACATGACTTAAGTTTTGTGATTCAAGGTTCTTGTACCGCAGGTTGCTGATTCTAACGTGGCACTTAAGGGAACAGTCACTGAAATGGCTACACAATTTAATGAACCCACAAATTCCCATTTTTCAGGTAAGCCTGACTGAACATACAACTCTGTCAAATTTACGACCACATTCATTCATTTCTGACATCTGAAGGAAGAAAAAAAAAAAAGCTTTTCCCTTTCTGCTGAAATACCCTAAGGTGTTTACAAAGACTGGGAACAGGGAAATCACAGAAGACACCTAAATACTAACAGAAATAATCTTTTTTGATCGATTACATAGCTGATAAAAAACCCAAACAAACACCAACCAATCTGATAACACTGGATAACAACAGTACCTGTACCCACGTACAGGCAAAGCTGGAACACTGTGCAGCTAGAGGTGTAGCACAACAATTTAACAGAACTAGGAATGTTTTGAAAGCCTTTCATACATGTAGGAAGGTGGAGGAATACTCTGCAAGATGCACCTTAGTGGTTTGGTTTGCATTACTGGGCACAAGGGACTCTAAATATATGTGAGACCTTGAAGTTAAAAACTAGTCTTGGCAGTATTAACATGTTCATCTCCCACTAAGGGGCTGGCAGGAAAACTAGATCTTCATCCACTTTCAGGAGTTTATCCCTAAATACAATCAGTTGGTATCTAAGCAGTTCAGGGTTTGCAGGCCACAGAGTCAGGCTGGATTTGTGCTTGGTTGTGTTGGTTTAAATACTGCCTGTGTATTCTGCACATCCCAACTAGTTACTGCTCTTCAAAGCTACAAGAGTGAGCACCACTAGAAAATTAATAGTCACCCAAAGACACGTGCAGCAGCAAGGCAGCCTCCTGCTGTATGCATCTCGTTGTCATTCTATGTAGACTTCCAGTGGTCAGAGATCAGATGCCTCTGCATTTTTTGGACCTTTTAAACACACACATCAGTAACAATACTCAGCAAAAATAAGCCAACAGATTGCTGGGAACTTGAGTATTACAGCATCAACTTGTTTCATGTTTGCAAACTAACAAATTACCCAGCAACAGCATGGTTTCCGTCAGCTTCCTGACATTCATCTGTAAGATTCAGAGTGGCATAAGGAACAGAACTGCTCAGTTTTACTGTACAACTGGGTAATGACTTATGTAATGAAACACAGCAACACAGACACACACAAATTAACCATCAACACTGTAAAAAAGAAATGGTCCTGTAACACTGCAGTTCATGTTTTGTCAGCTAAAGAACTTCCAGACCAGTTGTCTCCAGGGTACTTTTATCTTCACAACCTAAAGACTTGAATGAACTCAGTCTGAAGACATCTTCTGAACTAGTAGTGAAGACTCCAAACTCAGGAATAACAGACTTGTAGGACTGGGGTAGGTTCATACTTCTAAATTCTTCACATTAACATTTCAACTGTTGTCACTGAAAGAAGATCTTCAGCTTAGAAAGATTTCATTTAGCACTTGAAAACAAGATGAAAACAAAACACCAAAAAAGCAGACATTACAGATTGATTTAGAGACCAGCTCTTTCAAAATCAAGACAGCATAACTAGGAAATTAGAAAACCTGGTCCCATTTTCATATTCAAACACTGATTATAAGTAAAAAAAAAAAAAAAAAAAGAATACAGTACATGCAATAATATGAAAAACCTGCCTAATAAACTCAAGAACACAACCAAGAGTATCTAGGGAATAATCAAACCCCCAAACTACTGCTTACAATAGAAGAAAGTAGGGGACATTTTAAAAGACAACACATAAATCAAGATGATCACAACATGTGTCCCTCACTCACAAGGATGTGTTGGCTAATTAAACATTTTATGTCATATAAGAAGGATACATTTCTATCAGAAGCAGTCCTGTAAGTGACAACGTTCACCACTAAGTTCCCTTCCAGATGAACTGATTGGCAAGATGCTTATTTAAAAGGCTACAAATACATTCTAAAGAGACAAAAAGTGCTGTGAAACAGAAGCAGGATTTCTTCCTGCATACACTTAAGTGTTCTAAAGCAATTACATGAGTATACCTGATAAAGAAGTCCAGCTTGTTCTCAGAAAACCAGGAGGAAGCACAAAGTAGAAGTCTGATGCACCTGACTGTTCCCGACCACCAGTTTTGTTTGCAGCCAGTTCCACTTCCCCAGTGCTCAGCAATTTGCTGCCTGGTATTTGCCAGACACAACACTGCAGTCAATCCAACATTCTGAAGATCCAACAGCTCAAGAAAGAACATTGCAGATGTCCAGAGTTCAGCCAGCAAGAAAAGCAGCCTTCCTCATGCTCAGAACTGTTCCAGGGTGTTGCTAGTCATCAAATGAGAACGAATGGCCCACAGTCACACTGCCATAGTCACAACTACAGCTGAACACCCTCTGAAGCTCTGTTCTTCTACAAGAGCTGGGTTTTGGTTGTGGCTTTGGAAATACTGCAATTAAATAGGACGTGGAAATACAACTGACTGAACAGAATGTCATCTGTCGACTCCTTTGCATTAACAAGACAACACAGCTGCCCATAAAACCATAAATGATGTTTGAGATCACTGTTTCAGTACACGCTGAACATCCAGTGACAGGTTCTTATTTTAGCTTTACTTGAAGTACATACATTCAAGTGTTTGATGATCCACTTTCATGTCACTTCAGGAGAAGACAAAGGAATGGAGAAGTTCTTCCTGTGCTTCATTCCAAACTTTTCTAGCTTGTGATGTCAAGAATGGCTTGTTTATTCAAGGACAACATCAGAGCCATTCAATAACCAAGCTGAAAACAAAAAAGATGATGTCCTCCTACACTGAATCTGTGCTACAAAATAAACAGGATACATCAAAAAATTCAGGATGGCAATGAACACAGTAAACAGAGTGCGACAGGCAACTAACAGTGCACTGCAGGAAAACAAGTGGCAATTCAGCTGGCTGACTACAGTGGGACAGATATTAAGTGCTTTCCATACAATTCCATGAACATAAATGTAAACAGAGTGTTTGGCCTCCATGCAAAGCAGCGTTCCGGAAAGTGCTGGGGTTTGGAAATCTGTCCTGCATATTTCCAAAAGCAACCGGTTTACATTCTGTTTGCCAGGGTGAACAATAAAGTGTTTTGGAGGTTAGCTCGGTTTGCTGAGGATCCCAAAGTCCCTGGGGGAGCAGCTTCAGCTGTCCTCCTCATCGTCACTGATCAGGTCCCTCTTCTCCACGCAGGTGTCCCGCTCGCGCAGGAAGTCCTCGCGGATGGCTTCCAGCTCCGTCAGCTCCAGCCGCACCTTCTCCAGGTGATAGGCCCTCCTGTTGCGGATCTGCCGCAAGGGGAAGGGGTTCAGGTCTCCAAAGGCAATGCCAGTCAGCTTCCTGCAGGGTCACACAACGGCACAGGGCTGTCACAGAATCCTTTGGTTGCAAGAGACCTTTGAGATCATCAAGTCCAACCGTTAACCCTGCTTTTAAACACCTCCAGGGATGGGGACTCCACCACCTCCCTGGGCAGCCCATTCCAATGCCTAACCACCCTCTCTG
>JAOEGS010001265.1:18162-29862 GCA_025447755.1 Corythornis vintsioides | reverse complement strand
ATCCTGCTCAGGCAGGGGGGTTGGACTAGATGATCTTCTAGCTCCCTTCCAACCCCTAATATCTATGAATCTATGAAACATGCTGCTCCAACAATACAGTGTCTTGCTCCAGAAGAAAATAGTGTTTTATTCCACCCCACAATGCAGCTGTTTGAACCAGAAGCCTGAGAACTCAATCTCCTGATTCCTCACCTCGTGGGAGCTGGATGGCAATCTGACTAACCTCCTTTGCTTAAGGTCCTGCAAAAAAAATACCCCCCCCCCAAGCCAACCTCCAGCCTTTTATTTCCATAAATACCATGTCTAATCACTCTTCTGAAGGATGTTCCTGGTTGTGTTCACCACATCTGCTTCTGCCTTGCTTTTCCAAGTGCCTTCTAGGAAGCATTATGTCAAGTGACAAACTGATGTTGTCTGTTTATGACAGTGCTTTGCATGAGGCACTTCCATGTGAAAATGTGTGTGCAAAACCACAAGTCTAGTTCAAGCCAACTCCAGATTCTGTTGAATATGGAAGTCTAAATCTGCACTTGAAATTAAATTCTTTCTTGCAAAACTAGGAAAACATGAGTGAGTTTCCATGTTTTTCTTTTGCTCAGGACAGAAGAAATGGAGTCAGTCTTTTCAAGAAGGGAAACATCCAATAATTCTGTGAGAAGAACTAAACATTGGGAGGTCTTAGAGCAGAGAAAAACCAGAGCTTTTTTTATCAGAAGACTGATATTTGAGAAAACTGTCTGTATTTGAAGATCACTAAAAGCTTGATATAAAGGCCCTACTCTCTCTCTCTCTATATATACATATATAACTTTATTAAGCAGCAAGAGACTTCAGCTTAACCAGTGCCCTGTTAGAATAATGCTAATAGTAAAATCTATTTGGTTGCCCTTGCTCTTTGGCTCTGTCAGTCTGTGTCTAATTTTTAACAGCACTTGTGATTATGATTTTTTTTTTTTCTGTGCTGAAGATTCATCTATTTGTCAAACTTTTTTTTTTTTTTTTTCTTCCACCCAGTCCCTATGTTGTCAAATATTATGGCAGCTACTTCAAGAACACAGATCTGTGGATTGTTATGGAATATTGTGGAGCTGGCTCTGTCTCAGACATAATTAGACTGCGGAATAAAACGGTGAGTTGTGGTGTTTGGTTTGTGTCATCATGCTTTCTAAGATGAAGCTGTGAATTAAGACTAGAAGCCAGTGTGAAAGTCAAGAGTTGCCTGATGCCAAGGATTTTATCTTTGCCTCGGTCACTCACAAAAGGAGCTTGTTCAGTTGTTCTTACCATCTCTCAGCAGCAGGAGCAAATACGAAGATGCTGGAAGTTTCTTGGAAATTCCTGCTGTGTATCAGGCAAAACTTTGTGTGTGGCTTCTTCCCCCTGCCCCTTACACCTTAGTCTGGCCCAAGGCCACTTGGTGCAGATGTGGTTTGGAAATTCTCCCTCCCACTCAGTCCTCGAGGAGCATGAGAAGATTGGCACTGCCCAAGGGTTGAGAAGGGGAAGGGATGCCAGGGAAGGATGTGAGTTCTGCTGCCACACTGCAGCCTGGCTGATGTGCTCCTGCTGTTCCTCTTCCTCAGATGCAGGGATTTTGTGGCTGCTTTTTCCTTTATGTCTATCCTCCCTACCTCCTCTGGTTTGTTACCTGTACATTGCTCATGTTCTTAACGATTGTCTTCTGCCATGTTATCTTAACTAATTGCTTGTTTTTCATGTGTTAAAGCTCCAGTCACTCAAATGAATAGTGCATCTCAATCTCTAGATGCTGTGTTTGAATTTTCTCCTTGTTTTGCTCTTTCCACATACCATGGGGTTCCAGGGCAGCCTTTGTTACCTGTCTGAGCTCAAGGCATTTTGCTCACATGGATGTTATTTTGAAGTCATGTTTATCAGTAATTTCACAGGTAAAATAGTTGGAATTTGTATGCCTTTGCTGCACTTAGACATGTGATTTGCAGCTGTAAATTGATTTTCTAAGGCCCAATAACTTTGGCTAAATCTGGGGAGTTTTTAGGAGCATGGCAGAAGTTGCATCTGTGTTTCAAAGTCAGTTACTCATTTTTTTTATATGAGCTACTGAAGATTTTTCCAAGATTGTTAGAATTACTTAATGTAAGCAACAGCTTTTTTCCTCCTTTTGTTTGTAATTTCTGGTAATGCCAGTTTTAAGTTGCTGAAACAACAAAATTACCATGAAAACACAGAATATGAAGAAATCTATAATACATTCATCAGAGGTGGAGGTTTAAATGAGTGTTGTATTCATGTCAGTCCTCTGTCATAACCCCCTATAACCTCACCTTGCAGAACACTGACAAAGTCTTACTCCTGCTACACTAAAGGGTGGAAATTGAACCTTACTGCCTCCCCACAATGCTCTTTCCTAAGACATTCCACTTTGCTACTAGGCAGAGACAAGTGAGAGCCAGAGCAGGAAGGTACTTGGGGAATTTCTGCATTTTTTTGTCAATAGATTGATTTTGTTGTGGTGGGGTTTTTTTTTTGTTAGCTTTTTTTTTTTTGTTTGTTTGTTCAGCATATAAACCAGTCCAAGCTCCTCTTGCTCCCCCTCTCTGTTGCTGTTGTTTCAAACCTACCCTAGCCTTGCATTCCTCATTGTGCCTCTTGAAGTCAAGGCAATGCTTGTTTGTCTTCAGTAATCAGTTGATGCTTCAGTTGTTGCACTTGAGCGCCCTCAGGAGTTCTAGTGCATTCAGGATGGCCTCCTGCTGGGATTGCTCCTTATCTGTCACATCAGGAAGGACTGTTTTCATAACTGGACTAGGCTGCCCTTGATGCTCAGCCAGCTCTTCAAGGTTCCACTGCCCTTTAGGGCAGCATGCCTGGGGATCCCACTCACTAGTTCCCTCAACAAGCTGAGGTTTGCACCTGGAAATCTGCTGCTTCTCCTTGGTTTTCCCCCTTCCCTTCATAAGCTGGCCACCACCATGGCCCAGGCACTTGGCAAGGCTGCTGCTGCCATCCCTGCTGAGTTCTTGCTCTGAGGAACTGGGAGATGACTGGGAGTCTCTGGGCCTCCTGGGCTGCAGCAACACAGGCTCCTTGGGAAAGTCTTGGCCCTCTGCTCCAGCCTCGTTTGCTATGCCATGAATCCAAACAGGCATCCCAGTGGGTGGAAAAAAAACCCCTCAAGGGCAGCTAATCTTGCTGACTAATCATTTTTCACTTTGAGTCATTCTGTTGGCTGAAGTGATTGACTTCTGTTTGCTTGGTGCTATTGCTGAATTAAATTTCACATGTAGGATTGGGAAAGTAGAGGAAAAATGCAACCCAGTATTGCAGCCAAATTAGAAATTAATCTTCAGTTTTGCAGCTTCTTCATTTCTAAGAATGTCAAGTTAACCTACTCAGTTCTTACATTACAACATTGATGTACTGTGACCAAACAGCATTTCAGTTGCATGAATAGTTTCTTTGTATGTTCTTGACAATTTGAATCATATGGAATGAATTTTGTGTGTGTGTGTGTGTTTTGTTTTTGTTCTTTTGTTATTCTAAAATAAATGTTGATTAAAACCTGAGCAGTGTTCTCAGGGCATCTGGTACCTGTAAATCATTCATGTTTACTGTTTCTCTGATAACACTTGTTCAAGAGCTTTTGTGTTGCTGTTATGCTGCTCTAAAACAATGAACAGAAATGACTGTGTGAATTGATGGATAGCTGGGTGTAACTATGTAGAAGTATGTTACTGATTTTATTAACTCCCAAGTTCTAAGGAGTCTCAGCTTTTCTACCTTAATTCACAGTGGTAAACATGATGTAAAGGAATATATTTTCAGAGCCCAGAAGTTAGTTAAGCTTTCTGTGCAGCTGTAAAACTTCATAGTGCAATGATAGCATCTTATGGCACAGTTAATGTGAATTATTTACACTTACTGCTAAGAACTAGCAGGAAACTTTTTGCAGAGATGACCAGCTAATTAACTGTTGCATATATGAAAAAAATCAGTATTTTTGGCTGCTGAAGAACATAAAAGTTCAGTGAGTGTCCATTCTTTGCATCAGCTGGCAACAAGAAAAGAACTGTGTAAGAAAAATCCAGTAGCATCTGGTTGATGTTCATTCCCAGTAATTTCTGGAATTGTCTAGAGTTAAAGAAACAAGTGATAATGGTTATTGGCACCTTCCAGCATAACCCTGACATCTCAGCTGTCCTTTTTCAGGGCTAAGTAAGATTTGGGAAAGGTCACTGGGGCACAGCTGCATGGGTGCAGTCCCCCAGCTTTGTGTCAGTGTGGAGCACTCTCATTCAACTGTGTAAGAATTCAGCTATATGCATCAAGTTAGACTAGAGTTTGAATTGTTAATGCTGTGGGGCATATTCCTGGATGCAAATACCTAAGGTACATTGCCAGTATTATGTATAATTGGTCTGAAATGGTTGTGTTTTGGTTTTGTATGGTTTTGTTTTCTTGCAGCTAACAGAAGATGAAATTGCAACTATTCTGAAATCTACTCTTAAAGGACTTGAATATTTGCACTTCATGAGAAAAATACATAGAGATATAAAGGCTGGAAACATCCTTCTCAACACAGAGGGCCATGCCAAATTAGCTGATTTTGGTGTGGCTGGCCAGTTAACAGTAAGTACCCGTGGGGGGATATTTAAATCTGCTTTAGTGCTACTAACTGTGCTCTTCTGCTTTGGGCTTTTTCTTCTGCCTTGACTTTTGTGTCTGAGGAGCAGCTAAGGGTGGTGGTAGAGCTAAGGTTCTGTAGCAAGATGAGTATTTAGTGCATTGCAAGGCTGTTTACTTGTTTGTTTTTACCACCCAGTGTACTTGCATCTCACTGAAATTCTGTTTGAGGTTTATGCTGGTTGCAGCCTCTGTAAGCTGATGGGCTGAATCTCTTTGCTCTTCATTAGAAGTCACTATCTTCAGACAGTTGGGTGGCTTATTTAGCTTCTAAATATAGAATTATTGACAGAATCTACTAATCATCACCTGTGGATTAATGGCATAACTACTGTCCTTGCAGGATACCATGGCAAAAAGGAATACTGTCATAGGAACTCCATTCTGGATGGCTCCTGAAGTAATCCAAGAGATTGGCTACAACTGTGTGGCAGACATCTGGTCCCTTGGCATCACTTCCATAGAAATGGCTGAAGGAAAGCCTCCCTATGCTGATATCCACCCAATGAGGGTAAGTTTGTTTTCTATTAAACCAAACACAAATCCCACCCAAATCACCAAAAGCCTACGACTGGAATCATAAAACTGGTTTTGTGCACAAAGATGAAGACTAAAGGTTCACCCTTGCTGTGCTGGTTCAGATGTACTGCAGTTGGCCTGTGTTTTAACATGTCTCCATAAGGCTTTGGAATGCTTTTATCTCTACCTGGGAGACAGCTAAAGCAGCAAGTGCTTAAGTGACTTGGAGGTAACATATAGATCCTGTTCCATACTGTGCTTGCACTTAGTTGCATAGCCAAGAGCCCTTCCTCCTTTAAAAGGGACTTCTGATGTAAGGATGAGCTAAAGAAGAACTCAAATGTCCTATGTGAGCACTGCTAATATTAGTAATAGATAAAAGCTGTCAGGGTTGGTATTCATTTCTTAATGAATATGGTTTCATTCCTTTTGCTTTGGTTATTTATCTACCAGGATCTTAATGTAAGGTTTAAAGAGAAGGTCCTGTTCCTATGTTGTTACTGTAAGGTGATGCAGAGATGAATTCAAGTGTATTTAGTGCTCTTGGGTTCTTGATTTGTTTTGTTTTGTTTGCAAGGTTCTTGTTTGTTTGGTTTTTTTTGTGTGTGTGGTTTTTGAAACAGATATGTTTTCTGAAGTTGTTTTTTTTTTGCTAATAACATGCAGCTTGGTTAAAGCTAGTGAAAAATGGCAAACTCAAATGGTTTTGCAATTAGAAATATTACATAATCCTGGAAGCAAAGCTCAGTAAATTCCTGCACATTATTTTTTTCTGTGTAATTAACTATTTTAAAATTACTGTTCAAACTGAAAATACTCCAGTGAAAGCTGAGAACAACATAAGTGTCTCAAACTTGTTTTTGATGGGAATTTAATTAGAGATGAAATACCACTTTCAAGATCTTTTGAAGAACTATTGATCATTGATTACAAATGTGAATACATTTGATTGTGCTGGGGGTTGTGGTAGCACTTCTAATGAAAATGTCTTAATTAGATCTGCATTCATTTTAACATCCCTGTGTGGTTGCACTAGCTGTTGAAAGGTGAAGACTACATTATCAGAGAGGATTTTTATATGCATGACAATAGCTGCTTATAAATCAGAGGTCACTGAGTTTGGAAGCTGGTGAATCTGCTTAATTCTCATAATCAAATGAATGCTATCAAAGGCCAAAGTAACTGAAGACAACAGTTCTGGATTACACAGAACATGTGTTCTTGTTAATAAATTGTGTTTAGGGTTTTTAAGGGCTTGTCTGCAGTTAGTGCTCTTTTGTACATCTGATACCTAGAGTTTTTCTTAATTTTTATTAGTGAGTTGTTACAGTGGTTACCAAGAAATACACAGATTTGAGTTGCAGTGCTTTTCCCAGTGTCATCTGATCCAGCTTCACAGGGCTTTGGGGCACAGGCAGATGCTTGGTTTTAGTTATGACCCAGGATCAGCAGAGGCAGGCATGAAAGCTTGGGCAAACTCCTGGCTTTTCCTAGATGTTGCTGGAGCTCCATGGTATTTATGCAAGGCACAGCTCTGTTACTTGAGAAGGCTTCTTGGAACTGCCATCTGCACTGCTTTGCTGCAGGGGGGTTGGCACTGCCACAAAGGTGGTGCACTGCCAGCAGGCCATTTCCCTGTCAACTGCAGTTACAGTTTAATGGAAATATGACATGACTTCTTCAAACAAGTGTTTTGGCAGGGAGGAAACAGCAGATTCCATGCAAACAAGCAGAGCTTCCTCTACTTAACCACACTCGAGCTGCTCCAGAAGGCTGCACCAGTTTCATGCTGAGAGAGAATGAGAAGCCAGAGGTGCAAAATGGAATTGAATCTGGGGGCAAAAAGCAGCATTTTATTTTATTTTTTTTTTCTCTCCTGTTTAACTATCCCTATTTTAGTGTGTTTAAGTGTCATCAGTGCCATTTTCCTTGGCTGTGCTGCAAACCTGAGTTCCAATGGAACTGGCAGTTGTCATGCTTGGTTCTGAGGCTCAAAGGTCAAGACCATTTGCCAGCCCCAGTAGGTCTGATGCTTTATTTGTGTAAGAATTGTGGAGTGCCTCCCCTGCTTAGTGCCAGAGTCCTCCTGTGCTTTTGCTAATGATGAAAAGTGAAAATGCTGTATTTTCTGAGTTCCCCTCAAAGGAGGAGTATTTCCAAGTAGCTTTAAAGGAGGAAAAAAAAATCGAGCTTTGCTGAAGGATGCCCTGAAATGTTGTGATCCAACCTCTAGAAATGACAGGGAATTTGCCAAGTCAGAAATCCCCCTGAGCTGGCCACCTTAGGCCCTGTAGCAGGACTGCCAGCACGTTGAGTGCAGTAGCCTGAGCAGCAGCCAGAGGTGACTGTCTGCATCTGCCTCTGATTGCTCTGCTGGGAAGAGCAGCTCTGAAGCTGCAGTGGGGCTTCTGTGTGGTTCTAGAGCAAGACTCCATCTCTGCTCTGAGGCTGCAGGGCTGTTTGATCAGCTGTGTTCCTGTGTCCCCCACTGACTGCAGCATGGGTGCTGTCCTCTAGTGAGAAGTATTTATGACCTACCACTGCCTGAGTTTAATTCAGACCTTTCCCTGCTTTGTTCAGCCTCTCCTCTCCACGCAGCATCTCTGTTATTTCTGTTTGTTTCTAAATTCCTCTCTTTTCAGTCTATAATGGAAGCAGTGACATGCTCCCTGGTTGCTGTGAGGCTGTGATTTTTATGATCAATTTAAAGCCAGTTGAAGCATGGGCTGCTGTTTGTAGAGACAGCCTATCCTTAGCCAGGAGTTCCTGACCCTTCTGTTAAGCAAACTCCTAGCATGTTTTGTGGCCTCTCATGGTGTTGGCTAAACAACTGATGTTCTGAAAGGGTAACCTGCCAGAAGTGAGCTGCAGAAGTTACAGGAGCATGTGGAAGGGCAGGGGAAGTGGGTTGAGTGAAGCTACTGCCTTCACCATTGCAGACCAACTGCAAAACTCCAACTTGCCTTTTATCAAACTTGCTTTTATCTGCAAGGTCAACACTTGACACTTGGAGGCTGCTGTGCCTCAGGTTAGTGCTGGAAGCTCTCTTCCCTAAGGAGAAAAAAAGAACAACAAAAAAAAGCAAGAAAAATGGCAAGTCAGCCTGCCCCTGTCCCCCACAAGTCTTGTCTTTCATGCTAGTCAGGCAGCTGCAGCAATTCCCATTACTGTGGTATGGAAGGAGCTGGTGCTAGATGTGTTTTTCAACACTTCAGGCTTGGCCTTTGTTTCTCCATGGTGAGGTTTGTTGGAAATGGACATGTGGGTATCACATGTTCTGCAGTGAATTAGAGGAAGCCAATTTGAACTCCTTCCATATGCCTTAAGTCCAATCATGATATTTATTTTTCCATGGCACTTACCCAGATTATCCATGCCTCCTGCTTAGCCTGTGTCATTTCCACCCTGCATTAATCTGTTTGTAATAACCTTTTATTCCTGATGTATCTCATAACAATCTACCATTTCCCAGTTTTTTTCTTCTCAGCATATTGCATTAAAACTGGAGATTGAAGTGAGAATTGCTGCTGTATGAAGCTGTAAGAAGGAAGGAAGATGTCACGTTGAACATTGCTCTCTGATGGAGACCAGTTTCTTTAAGTGTAGAGAAAAGAGTTTCCTCTCTGCCTTTCATGCCAGAAGTTGAGGAGAGGGAAAAAGACAAACTTCTGGAGATGTCAGATGTCTTTCTCTCTAGTCACTTGCCTTCCTTCTCTCCAACATGTTGGAATTGTCTCATTGGGCTCTATTATTGCCCTTCAGAGTTCACCTATCTTATCTCAGCATTACTGCTTTTAATTTATAGTAGGTTTGTACAAGTGTTGTCTTATTTTAGTGCTTGTGCTTATCTTCAGGAGAGGTTAACTTCTTAGAGTCCTTTTCCTTTAAAGAACTTTCTGTGAGACACTTCTTGTTAATTTGTAACTTGAGATCTTGCCTGCTGTTTCTAGATAGTGAACTACTATTTAAAAAGATTGAAAATATGGATTTTTGATTGTATATGATGACTGTTTATGATTTTACTACCTCTTCAGACTGCAGAAGAATGACAGTGAGTGTGGTAGGACTGGCCAAGGGTGCTATCTCAGGGAGGTCATAATTCTTCCACATTTCCATTGTGCATTCTATGTTATGGTAGTTCCCTTAGGATTCAATACCCTATGTCCTTTTAAACAGTGTTTTAAGATCATTTTAAAAGAGTTCAGTCTGGAGAAAAGCAAGTGAGACCTGAACAGATCCACTTCTTTGGATGGCAGGAATGCAAAGTCATTGTGATGCAAATGTAATTATTGAAGGAGGCTCCTGTATACATTAGTGCTGTGTTCTGCTTGGGGTGCAGAGCTGACATGACTGGTTCTGCTGCTTTGGAGTCCATTTGCCTTTGTGAATGCAGAGAGGGCACGAAGGGAAGGAAAGAGATTGCTCCTCTTTTATTTCTTTTTGCTTGACTGGTAAGAGTCAGCAGACTGTGCAGCTTCTCTGAAGATGGCCCTTACAAGAAGTATCTGTTGTAAGAGACAAGCTGATTTGATTCTGTAACCTCTCTTGCCACCTTACCTGTCCTTTGGACTATTCTAGTTGGGCACATCAATGAACTGACCTTGCATGGGGGTGTGTGTGTCCCTGTCCCCACTCCCCCCCAAAGCCTCCTTTCTTCTCCACCTCCTCTAGTCTTCCTTCTTTGAATGCTATAGCCACGAGACAGTACTTGGCCAACAGAGAGTGAAGTATTTTGCTGTATGGACTTGGGGCAGGAGAAAAATCAGTGTCCAGTTGATGCCCACATAATGGGGAAAATACCACTTGTCCCCTGGCAAAGCTTGTGGACATTATTTTCTCCCTAATAGTCCAAGGAGCATGTTGAAGAGGTTTTGCCACACTGTTTGATCAACAGGAAGTGAAAGATGGGGTTAATGGCCAAGGGGGTTGGGCTGAGCTCCCCTGGGGGAAATGCAGAAGATGCTACTGAGGTAGCATGTGAAATCTGGAAGAAGTTTGCTAGTGAGAGGAAAGAAATCCTTTAGAAAGGCTCATGTTCATTGCTGTTGGTGTAATCACAGAACCTCCCATGAGCACTGGAACACATACTGCACAAACATTGCATTACTGGAGGTGTGCATGATAATGACATCAGAAAGACAAGGCCCTGTTTCCATCCCATTAAAGCTTTTGAAGAGCCTGCCATCTCCTGTATGGAATTGTTTCCTCTAGGGATTGCTTTCATTACCTACTCTTTTCTTGCATCTCTATCTGGTTTTTCCTTTCAGTGATGTCTTGAAGTGATGTCATGTAGTAAACTTTATTTGCACTTTATTTGTGGTTGCAGAATCTCCAATTAAGTGTTTTGTGATGGTTTAGAGAATGAATCTTCAGTTCACATCACTAGAATTTTTTGGGGTAAATCTATTTATTGCTGTTTAAAAGTATTAATTCTGTAAATTGTTAAATGGTAGCAGGTTTGGTTGCAGAAAGGAAATGTTGATGTGTAATAAAGTAGCATAAGCAGAGAATACTTGAAATTTGCACTGGACATGGAGTTTAATTTGAATTAAATGGAAAACATTTATTTCGTGCTTCTAAATGAGGATTTAATTAAAATTAAATTAGCTCATCTTATTAGACTTACTCCTGGATAGGAAATTTGAAACCCATTTCACTTGATGGTTGGTTTTCTCTGACTTTGATTAATCACTTTCAAAGTAAGTGGAGGGATTCTTGATGACTTGAGCATTGCATCAGGGCCTGCATCTGTAAAGGTTATTAAAGGTGAGCTGAGAGGGCTGTGGGTGAAGGCAGGGATGTGGTCAGCACACCAGTGCAGCCCAGGTGAGCTTTGCTCTGCTGCTCAGCTGCCTGCTTTCTCCCTGCACACAGCCTGAAAACAACCCAGCCCTGACCAAAAAGCTGCTCCAGGAGCTGGCAGGGACTCCAGATCTGCTCCTTCCTGGTGGAAGTGAAACAAGACTTGTAGGAATTTTACAGTAATTGGTATTTAGGGAAGCCTTTCATTTGTGCACACCATTGTGTGCTGAATTTCTCCATTGTTTTTTAACTGTGGACCTGGAAAATGACTCAGCAAGGTGTTTATGGACAGACTTAAGAGAATCCTTTTACTCCAAATTCTACAATACCCTGCAGAATATTAGAGAATACACCACAGGTTAAAAAGCTTTTCAGTGAAAATAGCTCTCTATTTATTACAGATGCTTCTATTTCCTTTTCCTTCTGTCATCTTTCAAGTTCCAGGATGAACCCAAAATCCACGAGGTTAAGTTGGATTCAGAGGTCTGGCAGTTAGTTTTATTGAGGAGGAGGGAGTTTGCAGATTCCTTTTGATTTGAAATAGATCTTTGAATGTGACTCGAGTCTTGTTAAGCCAAGAAAGGACTTGGTAAATAAATTGAAGAGGTTCATGGAAGCTTAAATCAACACTTGTTCATTGAGTGTTGCTTGTGTGTTCACTTTTTTTCCTGAAACTTTGAGGTGTTTTGTGGCAGTAAAGCCAGTTGACTTGGAGGC
>JAOEGS010001265.1:4098-18062 GCA_025447755.1 Corythornis vintsioides | reverse complement strand
AGTGTTGCTTGTGTGTTCACTTTTTTTCCTGAAACTTTGAGGTGTTTTGTGGCAGTAAAGCCAGTTGACTTGGAGGCAGCTCTTTAGAGAGCCTTGCCTACTGAAGCAGCAATTTCTTAACCTTATTAAGCTTTTTAAAACCAAAGTATAATTAATTGGCTTTTATTTATAGGGGTATCTATTTGATTTTTTTGAATCATGGGAGAAAACTGCAATCAGATTAGGAGGAAAATACCAAGCTTCTATTACTACTTAATGCAATATTTTTAACCATCAAGTCTATACAGATTGTTTTAATTTGTAAAAAAAAAAATAAAATCTAAAAAAAAATGGCTTTAGATTGAAAGGAGGGTGACATTTGGAATGGAGAAAGCTTATTAAGACTGTATATACCCTATTTCTGTCTTGGTATTATATTGCCCTAAAATGTACACCAGGTCATTTTTAAGGAGGATGATGCATATTTAATGGAAGAAATTTATTTATTTAACAGGAAGGGTTGCCAATCAGTCTAAATTTGTTTCAGTTAAAACTTGATGGTCTAAAGACAACTTATAATCCTTTTCTTGTTGTCAAGTATTGTCAAATTTGCAGTATCAGTTAAAAAGTTTATGGAAACTTTGTTTTAAGGTGCTTTTAAAATAGAATGGAATCTTCAATTTTTATTTGATGGCACCTGTTTTCAGTTTGTTCCCTCAGCAACACCAATGGTATCAAAAATTGCCTGTGGACCACCCTGGTTTTTGAGCAGAATGTAACCAGCCTGGCTTTTTAATTTCAGCCTTTTATTTTGCTGATTAAATACTTCAAGGCCTAACACAGCTTGGCAGTTTGTGAACTAACTTGAGTGATTTGGGTATGAAATTGGTGATTTTTCTATCAGCTTTGTCTGTGTTAATGCCAGTTTGCAGGGTTGCATTCTTTTTTAAAATGTATTGTGAGACTGTATAGGGAATAATTTTGATATCCATGGCAGAAGCAGCTGAGTTGTCCACCTGCAGAAAAGCTGAGTGCAAGCTGAGAGTTTTTAGATAGGTGGTATTTTGATTTTTTTTTAATGTAATTTACTTACATCTAGAATTAAAATTAGCATCCATGGATTTTAATTAGAACAGATTTTAATTCTAGATTTTTTTATTATTTTTTTTTCTTTTTCATTGGCCCGTGGTCACTCTGGGGCTGGCAGTGCAGAGGGTAGCCCAGTGTTCCCTGCTGCAGCCTCCCCTTCCCTCCCTCTGGATGAACCAGGCAGCAGGAGCAAGCAGAAGCTTTCTGGGCAAACAGAGGTGCAGGTGTTGCACAGTCCTCTGGATGGTTCTGGACATGGCATAATCCTGACCTCTGGCCCTGGGTGTGCCTGCCTTGGCCAGGGCTGTGCAGGCACAGGTGAGCTTTGCTCATCCTGCCCCTGGGAGCTTCTCCAGAGCAACCCTGTTTGCACCTAAAATACTCTTTTTACTGGTTTTTATTTTTTCTGGTTCAGGTGAGGGAGGGATGTTTTAGTCCATGGGCTTTTCTGTTTGTTGCTCTGAATAATGCAATTAATTTGTGCCAACCCTGTTTCTTGCTCTCCAGAAATGCTAAGCATTTGATTTCTGGGGGTGAAAGTAACCTAGTTTTTTTTCAAACAAACTAAACCAGAAGCTGTAATGACTGAGGAAATGGATTGTGTTGTATAGAGAAATCAGTAGAAGGTTTCCTAAGTCTGTCCTTTGTATGAATAGCCATCTCCAGGTGACTCTGGAGCAGCTGGATACAGTTCCCCTTCCTTGGTGTGGAAATGCAGGGAGCAGCCAGTAGCTAGAAGGGCTGGGACTCCTCCAGACTCCACAACCTCCCTGGGCAGCCCCTGCCAGGCTCTGCCACCCTCACTGGGAACAAGTTTCTCCTTCTGTTTCCCCTCAACCTCTTGTGCTCCAACTGACACCCATTGCCTCTTGTCCTGTCCCTGGATGGCACTGAAAACAGTCTGGATTCCCCTGAAAACTTTTGTCTGCAACTTAAGACAAAAACTCTCCCAGTTTGAACCATATAAAGAGAAATATGAATTACTTCCTGAAATGTTAAAAAAAAAACCAAACCAAACAAAGGCAAGTTTTAAAGGCATTAGAGTTCATGTAATGCTGACAGAGAAGCACTGGAGGAGTTACAAGCATGTGACAAGAAGTGTAATGACCTTTTTCTGTGGGCAGAAGCTGTTCCCTCAGCATAACTATCCCAGCAGCAGTGCTGACACAGAGGGGTTTTGACCAGTGTTGTAAATGGTTTCACTGGGGTGGTTGATGCTGACCTCACTACACCAGAACACAGGAAGCTTGGCATCACAACTGGCTGCTTCTGAGCCACCTGCCTCTTTCCTGGGGAGGGCAAGGGGTCCCTGTGATCATTACTGTTTACTCCTGTGGTTGGCAGGTGATTTAGAGAAGACTGGGCTGTATTTAGCCATGCTTTGCTTTCAGGAAATGATAACATACAAACCAGTTTCCTCACACTGGGGGGGAAAAGGAAATCTGGACCTTTTGGGAGTTATTAGCACTGACAGCTTACGTACAGATAGGCAAGGAAGAAAGTTGTAATGGGGAAAAAAACCCTCACCCTTTTTTTTGTTTCATTTTCTTTATCACGTCTGTAAATATTATAACTGCAGAGCAAGGGTGAAATTGTTGTTTCTGACAGTGCTAGAACCGTGCTGTTAAGTTAGGATTTAAAAGAAAAATGAGGACTCTGTATTTCTGATTTCATATCTTTGACAGTCCCTGCAGGTAAAGATTTTGATACAGCACACTTTGGCTTCTTGGGACAACTTGAGCTTATTGACTGGCTTTTTGTAGCCTTCATTCTTGACCTCTCAGTACTTGATCATCTGAAGGATGAAGTCAGTAGGTGTAACATGAATTTTCCTAAGCCATTTAAGGGCCATACTTGTCCACCAGGTAGTGTTTTGTGTAGTGACTGTTTGCTTTTCCCACTGCTGCTTGGCAGTCCACCTGAGATGTTACCTTGATTACTTATAGTCAGAAAAGAAAAAATAGAGTTGGTTCAGATCTTAAGGGAACCACTTGGCATCAAGTTAAGCTGTGGTGTTAACAGAAGAGAAAGCTCTGCAGTGCCTTTAACACAGCTATCAGAAGGTGACTTGCTAGGACCTGGCAATCAGACAGTAACTTTTATTTTCTGCCTGCTGTAGTATTAATCAAAGGGCTCCTGCAGTGGGTGGTACTAAAATAACCAATTCCATACTCTGGAATTTCAGCAACTGACAAAAGCCTTCACCTTCTTTGGTTTTCTTGGACAATTATGTTTTAATAAATAGCCTTCCAGAGAGACTTTAAAAGCAGTAACTTGGATTCCCAGGAGTCAAGACATCAGATTTGAAGCTAAAGACAAGCATTGAGAATATCTTCTATTTACATGGGAGAATTGTTCCATGGACTCAACTGCTGTAGTAGATTCACATGGTGAGGTGACTTGGGTATTATTCCCTTCACTAGCTTTGGTTTTGCTCTCATGTTATGAATCAAACTCTTATTTTATGATTGCTATGCCCTAGATGGCCTTTAATAAATAAGACAAATAGAAAATATTAAATTGTTTCTTTATGGTTCAGTACTTGTAAACATTCATGGACTTCTAGGATTAGTAAGAATTTTACTAGGGTTGAAATGTCAGCTTTTGCTGGCTGTTGAGGCTTCAGAATTTATTAACAATAAAGATTATAATCTGCAAGAGGAACTTCATCTACATAGTAAACTGTTATGTTTCTAATGCCTTTGCTTTTCAGCTGGTGATGGTTTAAATGATGACACCCAGTCCTGTGCCTTGGGCCTTGCAATTCTCTAACTTTCCTCAGATGCATCCATAAAGCAGTGACTAATTTGTTATGAAAAATGGAAAGAAAAGTTGTTCATTAATTCTAAGTTGTGCTGTTAACATCTGTTTCTGATAAAATATTTGTAATATTTTAAGAATTTGAAATAATTTTGTGATTTCAAATAATTGAAGGTTAGTTAGCCACTGGGCATATTAAAAAATTAAGTGGAAATGACATTATTTGTACTTAGAATATTAAAAATGTGGGGTTTTAAGTCAAGAAAGAGGAGTAAACTTGTGGGGAGTCTGATCTTAGCCATCACCTCAGGGTGGGAAAGAGAGGGCTTTGAACTGAGTGCATTTCAATGTGAGAATTCTAGAAGGTGTGTGGAAAAAAAAAGAAAATAGTAGTTTTAAACTCCAGTTCTGTGTTTGATGTTTGTCAAAATGTAATTCAACCAATTTTGTTCTGTAGCCACTGTATGACCTACCCAGTGGCAATCAACCCCTTCTTTTTTTTTTTTTCCTTTTTTTTTTTTTCCTTCAAGGTAATTGGCTCATGTTTAACTTAGTAAATGTCATCTGGACTCAGTAAAGAGCAAGTGACCTGCACTGAATTAGTGTAATTGTAATACAAACAGCACATCTCATAGTTTTGGTCTTATACAGGAAAAGAGAAAGTTGGAGAGATTTTTCAGCTTGATAAATAAAATTGAAGATACAGGCAGCCAAGTTTGGCTGGTAGTTAATTTTTCCTTCTTTTAAATAATAATTGTAATTTCAATTTTTGTGTGTGTGTTCTCACTGGAACATCTTCCCTCATGGAAGAATCTTCTGTGGGATGGATGTTGTGCCAGGTATTAAATCATGGCTAATCATTACAAATTCTAGTCTCCTCAGCCACATTCATGTTCCTTTTCAAGATGCAAGACTAGTGTTGTTGTGGAAGTCATGGGATGCCTGGGTGATGCTTCTTGTTTAATTTGGTCATTTCACTGTCCAGATCCTGCTTGTGCTACCTGGAACCTCTCAGAGTATTGACTCTGAAATGTTAAGTCCTTAGATAACTGGTAGAAAATAAGAGGCAAAGGAGCTGTTTCAGGGAGAGGGAACAACCTGTGCAGGAGACACCTAAAGTCTCCCAGTCTCATCACCCCCTGAGAGGTCAGGCTGGAGATGGGGAGAATGAGAGCCAGTGATCTGTGTGAACACTGGGCACTGGTGGTTGAAAAGACCTTGGAAGCACATTCCCAACTGTGGATAATGGAATGCTTTTCTCACAAATATAAGTTACTCACCCCTTGAGTCTTTAGTTAGCAAATATAACTGCAACTGCAGTTTTTCCACTTCATGTCTCAGTAAATGTTAGTGTATTTCTGGATGTAATCACTGCCTTGTTTTCTCAGAAGCAGCAGAAAATACTGTGGGAAGAAGAGAGATTTTTTATTTTTTTTTTTTTAATTATTATGGCTTTTTGTTGTTCAATTAACTATATTGTTGGAGTTTTCTTGGAAGGGATATATGTTTCCCCATGTGCATATGTGAGCACTCCCCTTCCTCCTCCTCCTGCTGAGACTGAGGGTACTTTTCTAAACAACAATCATGAATTAATTTGGGGCTCATTGAGGTTTTCCTTTTGGTGAGTGAAATTGTTGGGAGCAGTGGCCCAAATGCTGGCTGAGTGCTGCAGTTTCAGGTGTTGGAAGCTCTGTTGTTGTTTTCTGGTAGTGCTTGGATGGGTTTTTTTCATGATCATGATTTTTTTATTAGCTTTTCATGGTTCCTGGGCACAGTAAAATGGACTGGGTTTGTATTAATTGTGGATGTAAACTTTCAATGTAATATTACAGTAAAATGTTAAGTAGTGATATTATATCTCTAGGGGATAATTTGCAAGTCAGGTATTTTTCTCTGAAATTTCCTCTATATGTTAATTAAAAAAGTAATTCCAAAACCTTTAGCTGCCTGGCATAGTTGAAGCACAAAATCTTGAGTAGCCTGCAGTTGTTTTTATTTTCAGTGAATGCCTTAGCTTCACTTATCTAAGACACCATTGTCCTCCCACCTCCAAAAAACTCCAAAGAAACAATACAAAACACCCCAATAAAACAAGAAAGCTGAAGAGCAGTTATAAAATATTTTTTTTTTTAATTTATTTTTAAATAAATTCATTTCATGGATTCATTTTAGCAGGTTTCTAGTTGCACTTGCCCATCTCAGACATTTTGCAATAGCATCTTTACACTGCTGACCTGTTGTAAACACTGTCAGTGTTAGAAACTTGCTATCAAAATAAATGTACAGGTCAGTGTAAGTGGCTTATCTGTCAGAAACCCATTTTTGCTGTTAATCATGTGATTACTCTTTTTATTATGGTTTTTGGTTTTTTTTTTTCCTCTGTTTATTACTTTATTACTTTACATCTTCAGTGAATCATGCTTTGCTTTGAACAGCAAAGGTCATAATTCCAGGGGGAAGCTGATGACAGTGAATGGTTGTTAAACCACTGAGAATAGCTGTGGGAGGGTTTTTGGGGAGTTGGTTTGTTTTGGGATTGGTTTTTCTGCTGTTTGCTGCTCAGTCTGTTCCTCCCCCTTTTTTTTTTTTTTAATCATAAAATAATTTAAATATTTTTATGTATGTATTTCTAAAAATCTTTCTTGTGATCATTCATTATTAGAGTCAACTGAAAAATAAGGACTTTAATGAATGTTCCTTCCTCACACTTATAATTGGTAACAGCTTCTTCAGTGTTTTAGCTAAGACATGGGAGAAGCAGTTATCCCTTGGGTGGCTAGATCAGTCTGGATTTATTTATTAACTGAACATACCTGCAGTAAATGTGTTTTGGTTTGTTTTTTTTTTTTTTTGTGACACAGTTTCAAAAGTTAGTGGTAAATTAAGTGGATTAAATGGATTTGACAACTTGTGCATTTCTATAGTCGTTCTTTCAGGGTATATATTTTAGCCTTTCCTGTGCACAATTGAATGTTGTATTTTCATGTGTTCCTTCAAGACATTTTTTCTCTGTCAGAAGTGTGTGAGACCTGCAGTGAAAATGGAGAAACTGGCACTGCATGGGCTGCTGTATGCCCAACTTTCATCTGAGCCCTTTGAGCTCTAGTTGGTGTGGCTCCTGAGGCTGAGATGAGCAAAGAGCAGCATTGACCCCTCTCCAGAAACAGAAGATAGAACTTGATAGCTGTGGAATTCAAGAGTTCCTGGGGTTTCAGGAGCCTTTTTGGAGGCCGTTGAAGAAGGGAGGGAAGTGGGATGATGTGTCAAAAAGCAGAGAAAAATCTATCAGCTGCATCTTTGTTTCCAATGTTAATAGAATGGTAAAGTATTCACCATATAATCTACCCCAAGTCTTAAATAGGTTTTGTGCTCCCAAATGAGTTAAAATGTCTTGTGGAGATGGTTTTCTGCAGCAGATTGATAAACTAAGTAGTCTAATTGCAGTGCCAAAACCCAGGGGTCACAAGCTGCCTGTGGATGTCTTGTCCTTAACCTTGTCATATTAGAGATGTCCTTGTCCTTCACAGCATGGGAATTCCAGAATAGCCACAGTATAAAAATCCTGTCTCCTTCAGTAGCATTTGTGATACTGAGCAAGTAACAGCAGCAGAAGTGACACTTTCCTTGTCCTGCAATTTATTAAGGTGGGGTTTTTTCCAATTGAACATGAGAGACAAGGAGCTAACACCCAAAATCCATAGTTCCTGCTGATCATCACTGTTGGATCTATTACCCTGGCTGACAGGAGGAGTGAGCTGCAAGGATGTGCTGATGAGGAAGTTCCAAATGCAGTATATGGGGGGGGGGGGTGTCTCATTTTGATGTTGACATTTCTCATTTCATCCTCACCATAGAGCTGCCTGGGATGATCCAGGGGTGGGATGACCCATCTTTTGTCAGCTAGACACTGTAACCTGCCCTGGTTCTGGGTTCACTGCAGCCTCAGAGCCATGTATGGAAGATAGTCCAGGTGGTGATGTTGAAGGTGGGAGAGGGAAGAATTAGCCCAAGCTCTTCTGTAGAGCTTTCTCAGATCCTGCCCCCTCTCAATATCTTCCTCCTGCACTTGCCAGCACTGGCTGCTCCTTCAGCCCCTGTAATTGGGTGAATAGCAGCTTGTAATTTGGTTTTCCTTTTAAACAACAGTTGCTCAAGGCTGACTGTGAGCATTGCCATTAGACCCACAGCAAGAGCTGAACTAAGAGCAGGAGCTGTGGGGAACTCCCTAGAGAAAACTATAGGTGGAATGGAGGCAGAAAATTACTACGAGGAGTAGTTTAGTTAGCACAGGGACTGGAAAAATATAAAGTAAGATGGAAGAAACATGAACAAAAAAACCAAGTCTCTTGGGTCTCCTGCTCCCCTTGGCACCCATGGAACAGGGTGACTGAACAGCTCACATTTGTTTTGGAATAACAGATGTACTTGACAAGAATTGGAAGCCAAAATGAGGAATGGGTTCCTTTCAGATAAGCATTTGGGTTTTATTCCTGGAGATTTAGGACTAGCTTTATAATTTTTCAGTGCCTGCTTAGCAGGGTTCTTGGAAGGAAACAGAAGTGTTTGGAAGCTATATCAGATGATTTTGAAAGAGAGAGGGAGTGTAACTTCTGTCCAGAGAAATACACAAGCCAGAAATGGGCAGTGGAGGGGGAAGGTGGGATTGAGAATCAGCATTTCAGGCTGGTTAACAGGAGGGAGTGCTGTGAGCTGGAGGGAGAGGCACATGCTAGCCTGGCATAACTGAGTTGGGCTAAATAAGTAGTTTCTAGATGTTTTCTTATATGCTTCTTTTTGGCTAACACAGTTTATTTAGGTTTTCAAAAGGCTGCAGTTTAAGTGTTAAAGAAACACGTGTGTTTCTGAAGTAGGTATTTTCAACAACCATACCAAGCATAAATATGGATTTAGGACCCTAACTCTGGTGCTTTAATATCTCCTTTTGTGACTTTTATTGCCTGCCATAAAAGAATGATTCATGAATTCTCTTTCTTCTCACTGTCCTTTGTGAAATGCGAAGAAGTCCGTCCTCTGCTCTCAGTTCTTGATGAAAACAGTTGGCAAAGGCAGTTTTCCCAGAACATGGGATGTGAGCAGGCCTCTGAAACCACACTTTGCTTACCTGTGGAGAGGCAGGTGAGTGTTTCTCCTCAGACAGGAGACACCCATGGTGACAGCACTGCCTGCCCCAGGTAGGTGTTCTGCACAGCTGCCTCTTAGGAGTAGTTGCAGATAAGATTAAAAGTCATCAGTTCAAAGTTCAGAAGAGATCATTACTTTCAAGGACAGAACCAGCTGAATTTGTCAGCCACTGCTTGACACCAGAAGCACTTCACTTGTACTGACAACTCCTCTGGTATCTAAGGAGGTGAGGCCAGGGACAGGGGAATAGAGCCACAAGTTCTGCACTCTACACTCCACTGAAACCATCACAGCTGCTTTAGACTGAACCACCAGGTCTCCTCTTTTGACTCTGCTATTGGGCAGATAATTAATTGAGTTTTGTAAAAGAAATATTTAAATTAAAGCAAATTGTTCAGTACTGATTTTTTTTTTTTTTTTATGTATTAAAATGCTAGTGAAGAGGTTTTATGTGGGCTCTGCTTTTCTTCAGCTTATTGAGAAAGAGGGTTTGAACAAGTTAAACCAACTTTCAGGGTCAGTCAGACTGCTTAAGAATTTAGGGATAAAATCTCAGGAAGTTCTCTCCTCCCTGTGTTTCAAACACAGGCTGAAGCTTCTGGTGCCTCTGCTATGGTAACTGTGCATAATCTCATTGAAATGTTTTCCTTTTCTCTGAGCATGTATTTCTGCCTGTGCTTGTAGAAGAACAGATGAAGAACTGTCACTCCCTTGCACTTTGGCAAAGGAGGCTGAATTGAGCCTGGGTTTAGGAGAACATAGCAGCTGATTTCTGTCAGTAACTTAGCTCTGATTAGTGTGTTGCTGTCGTGTGTAAATATTGAGCCCTGATACTGAATGCATTTGAGACAATACATACAGAAGTGGAAATATTCCCATTGTTTTACAGTAGTCTCTCAGAATTGTACACACACAATTAGAGTAAATCTGTAATTAGGGGAAAACCTGGAAAACAAGAAAGAAAATGGCATTATCTTAGGTTGAACAATTGGTTGTGTGGTTATTCTGTTGTTTTGGCTTGTTGGGTTGCTTTGTTTTTTATATAGCATGGGTCTTTTTACCTCCCCAAAAACCTGTCTGCACACAGTTAGCAGTGTGAAATGTCTCTTACATAGGTCAAATGCTGCCTTTTCAGTTTCAAGCAAACTATAGAATCCTATTTTGTCAGTTAAATTGTCACTGCTAGTTACTTACTATTTTATTTTTGCCATGTTTTACTGTTGTGCTATTCCTTTTAGCATGTTTGTAGACCTTACTAGGAAAAGCAAGTTTTGCATTTACATCTGAAGAATTATGAATGCAAAAGGAAATCTTAATCCTACCAAGTTTCCTAAGCAATCCTCTAAAACTAAATGCTTTTGAGGGGTGAACCTGACTTTCCACAGCAAGTTGTGTGTCTGTTTAAACAAGCAGTGCTGTCACTTCTTCTGCTAAGAACTGCCAAAAGAATAAAATCATCCCTCTGGATTGATAACCAGCAATAGATAAAACAGAGATCTCCCCACTGGGGTAGAGTTTAAGTAGAGAAAATCTAATGGGAAGTAGCTCCATTTGCAGCAGATGGATTTGCTTCCTGGATCTCGAGCTGAGTGGAAATCCCAGCTTACTTCAAATTTGTCTTCCAGATTCTTAGCACGATAAGAAAGGTGGATAAAGCAATTGATTTACTTGGCTTCAATGCTGTGCTGATGTGTGTTGTTTAAACTTACTATTGCTATTTGATTTTTATCTAGGCTATTTTTATGATTCCTACAAATCCCCCTCCAACTTTCCGGAAGCCAGAGCTCTGGTCTGATGAATTCACAGATTTTGTGAAGAAATGCTTAGTGAAAAATCCTGAACAAAGAGCTACAGCAACACAGCTGCTACAGGTCAGTAAATTACTGAGGAAATGCTAATTTGATGACTTTGAGGCCCAAACCAGAACTATGGTGAAAATTCCTAAGGGCAAATCTCATTTTAACTGTCATTGTGCCTTAATACTTTTCCACTTGCTGATATTTTCCATCAGCTCCTGTATTTTTGCCCCCATCTTATTTCTCCTTTGCAGCTTCTAAAAATGAATTGCCCTTTACATAGTTTAGAGCTGCTTCTTGCCATTAAAATTGGATCCTTGCTCTATGGTTAGAGGGCCTCAATAGATACCAGTATTTAGGCAAGTGTCAAGTAAAGGAATTGAGCCCAAATTATCCCTCCATTTATAAAATGGACATAATTTTCCAGGGGCCACATATTTTAGTGTGTGGGGAAGAGAAGAAGCACTAAAAGTTACCTCCTTTGGCCCCATGTTTGTGTTACCCACTGCCCTCATGGCTGTTAAAATAAACCTACAAGTAACTAAGGAAAAACCTGATTCCTCCCTAATTCATTTAACTTTTGGGAGAAATTAGTGTTCTTTTACCAATAGCAGCGGAAAAGATAAATGCTATTATTAATTTTCTTTGTTCATCACTACCTGAGAATCTTCTGAAGTTTCATCTGTAAGACACTGATGCTAGATTTATTCTGTCTCTAGATAGCAATAGCCTCTCTGAAAATTTGATTTCCAGTAAGCTCCACTATAAGGAAAACATAATTTTACAAAGTAGTTTCCAGTAATAGATGGTCAAATCCATATGAATATTTTATTTTTTACACCAAACACCAAAATGTAGACTGTGAGGAGAGTCAGAATTGAAAGCTACAGAGTTTCAGATGATGAATCAGTACTTGAAACCTCAAAGACTTGGAAATTTGTGTGAATAGCTGAATGCTGCCAGCTGGATAGAAGAGACCCGAGTTAATGTGCAAGTAACAGGCAGGGGGGAGGGGGAAAGCTTGAGTTTCTCTTTCCTCCTGCTTACTGGCCAGAACACCAGGTACTGTGTCCAACATTAGTACATGTTGCTTTTCCCCCACATCTGGAATTTGGAGCATGTGTGATAGAGCTGGAGGTGCTGTGGGTGGAAAGTACTGCTTTTGGGGACAGATGGTGGAGGAAAAAGGAGGGTAATTGAATTAATATATCAAGGGAGAAGACAGCTGCTCTGTGTAGGACACTGGGCTTCATCACTTCTGTTCTTTGTGGAACAGTTTAATATTAATACATTTGAGGCATAAATGTGTATAAAGAGGTAAGAAACAGAATTTTTCAGACCAGCACAGTGAATGTAAATGGTACCATGCCCATGTCTTCAAGGAAAGAGTGGAATTTTAAATGGCCTTGAATTACAAAATGATCTTCCTGCTAAAAATAAGGTGTTAGTTTTTTGGCTTAATCTGGACTTCAGTATCACAGATCAAGAAATTTGTTAAGACATCTGAAGTACAAGGTTGTTGAAGTAGGCAACCATAGTTGCTCTGCTTACAAGCTCTAATTTATGCTGTCAGCTTGTTAAGATGAATTAAATTCTGTAATTGAATATCTGAACAAGTTTGTTTTCCTATGTCAGACAATCACCACAGTGTTTATTTACTACTTACTGCCTGTTTCCTGTGGAAAATTCTATCCCTGACTATAAAGCAGTTGTTACATGATGACATTACTCAAGGTTTGCTTTAGTTACAAATAGGTACAGTAAAATTTTGGTTATGAAGCAGCTAAAAGACACTATATGGTAATACAGTAATGCAGATTTTATTGCTGGGTAATGTACAGTTCTATTCTCACTGGTTTCTGTGGTGTTGAAAAAACACTTGTAGCCACATCTGAAGCATAACCACTGTAATGATGTTATATCATTTAATGCTTTAACTCTTTTCTAGCACACATTTATTAAGAATGCTAAGCCAGTTTCAATTCTAAGGGACCTGATCACTGAAGCCATGGAGATCAAGGCGAAGAGACACGAGGAACAGCAGAGAGAACTGGAAGAGGAGGAAGAAAATTCGGTGTGTACCATTTTTTGCTGTAACTCTGTGCTGGATAAGCTGCTGGTTTTCCCCTGCTTCCTCTCTGAACTTGAGTTCAAATACTTCACCAGGTTTCTACCTGGTTTTTAGCCTATGAGGGCTAAGTATTCCACTCTTATTGATGAGTAATGCTGCTGTGAGCAGTGCCACGTGAGCCAGCTTTCAGCACTGCTCCATGAGATGTCCCAGTGCCAAGGTTTTCTAGGAGGTGGGAAAAGAAGCTGTGTCAACTTCAGCTGTTCAACTTTTTCAACTAGCTTTTTGTGAAGTCTAAGAGACAAAATAGCTGTGTTGCACAGTAAATAGTGAACACGAGTTGCACACAAAGTGGAAATGGTAACAGCATCTCTGTTCAGATGGTGTTATCAGCCTATGTTTGAGGACTGAAGCAGCTGAAGTGATAAATAGGTTGCATTTAGAATGTTTTGGCAGTGTTAGGAATAAGTCAGTGTTCCTGGCGTTGTTACTCTCCCTCCATGATTTATTTTAGTGCTGCCTTGTGCAATGCAGCAGTGTGCACTTCAAAGAAGTGTATTGCCACATATATAAGGAGAACCAAGGTCATTCAGGAATAACACACAGAGGAGATGGAGACTGGAATGTTAGTAGACATCTTAGAGCTTTGAGCAAACAGAGAAGGGCAGTGCAGCACTGCAGTCTGCCCTCCCTGAATTGCAGAATCCTCCTGTTAGTGTTAGGTGATGATCTATATATAGGAACACCTTTCAGGCAGATTCTGTGCAGTGGTTTGTATCCCAGCAAACACTATGGCCTTTTGTTTGCTGGGTGTTTTTCTGTTCCAGCAATATGTTCTGCACAGGAGTATGTTCTAAGAGCATTGATAGCTTGTGTTTATAAAGATGGTTTACTTTGGATTGTATTTGCTTAGTCAGTAATAAAACAGGCAGGGGAGGCTGGGATTGTTTTTTTTTACATGAGGAAATGTTGCCTGTGTGAAGATGTGTGACTTGACATGCAGACTTGCTGTTTGTGACTAGATATATTGAATAGCTGATCTCTGAAGAAACTGGTTTATTACTGACACAAACCCCTTCAGTCTTTACTGGCATGCTTTCCTCCCTGCTGTTGCCTTCTGAACAGAG
>JAOEGS010001263.1:0-14993 GCA_025447755.1 Corythornis vintsioides | reverse complement strand
TATATATTGCCAAGAGGCAAATTATTCTTTTCTCTTTGTATTATAGAAAGGAGCATTTTCAAAAGTCATTAAAACCCTCATATTTGCATCACTCTCAGGCTGGTGTCCTCTAATCCAAGGGTGTCAGTAACTTTTTTTTGGTATTACTTTGTGTGATTTTTAAATTGGTCTGGATTTTTTTGAATTAGAATTGTATAAAACACCTTGCTTTAAAGGCACCGATTGAAACGACAAGGCCCTGCCCAAATGGAAATTTCTTTCCTCCAAAGCAGTGTCCTGAACATCCAGGTAGCAACAAACATTTTTTTTTTTTTTTTCAAACTGCGAATCGTATTTGAAATTAAATCTCCACATTAAAATCTGCATTGCTCAACCTCCTGCTGGCAGCCACCTTTCTCCTGAAAAGTGACATCTTCCCTGACACTGGTGGGGCAGGAGTTCTTGTGCATACATTACCAGCTGATTTCCTATCACTCTTTGGAGATCAGGACCTCGGAGCAACGTCTGCCTCCCAAGTACAAAAGCTGTGAGGTGGATGAGGAGCACAGGAGGGGGCCACCTTGGGTTTAGTGAGGAGAGGTGGTTTTTTTTGTCCTGACACACAAGAGTGGAAACCATTTTACAAACCTCTATTTAAGCAGCATATTGCTGATGTCACAAATTATGTCATTTTTCAGCAAGCTGTTAGGTAGCAGCAGGGTACTTAGAGGTCCCAATCTGAGTTCACAGCTTGAGGCCTCATCATCCATTGAAGTCAAGGAAATACTCCAGTCCCCTGGTCCTCTGTTTACAAATAATATATCAAGAACCAGGATGCCCACAAATGAACTTTCAAGCACTGAGCTAAAGGAAATACGTTTGTGTATATGTATTTTTATACATATATGCATGTTATATATCATATTTTTATCTTTGTGTATATGTGTGTGACTGTGTAGTACAACTGGATTTTCTTTAAACAAGCATTTTTCTTTATTCTTCCACATACAGAACTGATCCATCATGACCAATTTTGCACATAGAAAGCCCACCAAAGTTAGAGGTACCTGCACAGAAAAGGGGTACAAAGTGCTCCCCATCATTTCTCCTTTTCAAAATACTGAGGGTTTTTTTTAATATCTAGTGATTTGTATCAGATCAAAGAGCTGTGATTTGGTAAAATACACATAAGAAGGTATTTATAATGGAGCTGAGTGGCTCGTGTGAAATAAAATAATCAAAATATTTAAACATGTACTAATTACTAGAGGAGCAGCTTGTTGGAGCCTCTCCTCATCTCCTGGAGGAACCATATTTAGGTGCCTATTTCCCACTAGAGTGGAATATGCCATCATGTTCTTCTGAAAATCCACATATACCTGAGAGACAACAGCCTCCATCATTAAATAAATACATATTATGTGGTCTGAGTGGTGAGACAACCCAAGAGCTGAATGAAATCCAAAGCTAATGGTGCCAAACTCCTGAGTGGGTGCCTTTCTACCCCTCTGCGTGTTAGTGGGAGCCAAAGATGGAGTGGCAAGGCACAGCTTTGAATTTCCTGGCTTTCTCCAATGTGTTCACAATCACTCCCCTAACGGAATGGGGTTTCTGGCAGGAAGATGGATTAGATGGCCAAACAAGGCATTTTCATCCCTGCACTCTCTAAACTGATCCCAATATTTCGCTGCTTCTTTGCTGACACGGTTGGCTGTAACTGGAAATGGCATTACAGGGTGGGATTAGCTTCTCCTCTATGGCACATCCCTGCTTTAATTCCTGCTGCAACTATCCCCCAGTATCTCCACAGTAAATGATGTTGCTTACAGAAACATGATTACAGGATTAAAATTATTGGGCCCTCGCCCAGACAGGCACAGTGACACAGCATTGCACTGGCACCTCTGAAAGCTGCACTGACCTCAGGCATCTCTACATCAAAGGCCACGGCCACAATCTGAGCTTCATTAGCTTTCAAGGCTGAAGTTACAGGAGCACAACTTCCTCAGCCACTAATGGGAAACACTCTCTTCCATTTGCTGTTGAGGTGTTAAAAGTTCCTCTTAACATCAGTTACTGAGCTACGGCTTCACCGGTATCCCAGCCAAAGAAAAATGACTCGTGGAGTGGGAGCTGAGTTCAAATTGAAAGGCTAAAAGTTGGACATCCCTTCCTCAAGCAGGAATATCTTTGGGGGTGAGAGAGGAGGACACCCCACATCCCAGACTGGGAGCTCCAGGGCAATTCCTGCAGCTCCTGAAGGGTTTGTAACCAACTGTTTAACGACCGAGGTATCTGGAGGATGCTCTGGTTTTCATTTGTAGGAGCTGGTGCAGATGATGATGCAAACTGGGAGAGTTTGGCAGCTAGCTGCAGCTCAGAGCACGTGCATCCTGGGGGCTGCACCCGTGAGAAATCTGGGCATTGTGGTGGTCAATCCTCTGACCCTCTTGGCTGATCTGCACCTACAAGCAGGAGACCTGGGAGGCAACATTTAATCCCACAGAGACAAAAGTTAGTCAGAGACAGAGAACCACAAGGTGACAAAGCATTAGGTAGGAGCAAATGAAATTTTTGCTTCTAGCACACACTACCTGTGTGGAAATGTCCCTTAATTTCTGGTGAATCTCAGGTCTGGAATATTAGTTTTTCCTCTGTCTTGTCTATAAATATGATATATTCTGAATAAAGTGGTTTGCCCACAAGTCTTCAAGCTGGGCCAGCTGGATGAGGTGGGATGGTCAGACCCTGACAAGGAGAAGGCTGAGGAATTACAAGACCAGTCTTTGGAGCTAAGGTGCTCCTTCTCTTCAGGAAGACAGATACTGCCCCAGCTCTGAGTTGCTCCTTGCAGCTGGAAGATGTAGTGGGCTCAGATATTAGCAGGATCACATTTTGGCTCCAGAGTTGTCTCCAGCTTGTGTGTTTGATAAACCCCAGAATCTTGCTTCAGCTGGCAAATTTCACTTAATCTCTTGGGTTTGCTCTGCCCCAAACAGCCTGTTCATATTGCCAGAGCTCATTTCAATTTCCCAAGCTTTAGGCTGGGTTAGGAACTAAGGCACGATTAGAAATCCAGCTGATTTTTCAGCTAAGCACCTTCTTACACAACCAGATTTACAAAAAGGCATTTATTTCCTAGGAAGTTGTTGCAGGATTTCCTTTTAAATTAAATTACCACCATTCCAAGAAATAGGAAATTCCTCCTTCTGTGTACATTTCTCATGAATTACTGATTCTTTCCAGGCTTTCCCTTTGCCACATGCCCAGGGCAGTGACCCCCAGCTCAGGCATTGCAGCAGCTCCCTGACCAGGGCTGGTTTTAGCATTGCAGCAGCCACTGCTGCAGCAGAAATCCAAGCCCCTTGCATCTGCAAACTGGAGAAGTATGGGATGTTAATTAGAAGCACTCACTTCCCTTACTAAGTGAGATCAGGGGTGGTGTGTAGGCATAAGTTGACCCAGGGAGGGTAAAGAGGGCTCTTCTTGCTGTCAGCACCAGAGCTGGAGCCCTTATTGTCATTTCACATGACACAGATGCAGTAGTTTTAATTTTCCTGTTCATCTTCATTGTTTTCTTTCACTCTGGGCCAGGGCAGCATGTGCACTGTGCTAGACACAAGAAGGGAAGACAGTGATGCTGTGGTCCAGGCAAGTGTTGGCTCTTTAAAGCTGGCATGTTCTTTAGAGGTGACATACATCCCTCCTATTATTGCTGGTATGAATTCAAAGTGCTCTGTGGAAAGATATCATCCAAAACCTAGAGAGCTTGACAGGAATTTCAGGTTGAGGGCAACCCAGAAACTATCAAAACTGCAAGCTCTAGAAATGCAGATTTCGAAGGGTGTCTTTAAATAAGAAAATAAAATGGGGGAATAAAACAGCTTCTCTCTTCCTCTGGCTTGCCAGCATGCTTTGATGGGAAACAGGGAGGTGGTCTCAGGAACACTCTCTCCAGCCTCCTGTTCATAAGTAGCAGGAAGGCCTGTCAAACCTGTCAAACTCTTTGAGCTCCTGGGGTTTACAGACTTCTCTCAGCTACCCCAAGCAAAACCACAATCCCATAAAGAAACCTTTTCACTAAAACCTTCTGCCATTTGCCTGAAGCCAACAAACCACTCGTTTAAAAAAAAAAAAAAAAAATCATAAAAAATTCGATTTCTCATTTGGAAACATCCTTCCCCCCCCCTCTACTTGCTCTCTCCTGGTGAAGCCCCAAACAATGACCATGCAGCAGTAGTTTTCTGCAGAAACCTGCTGCTGGGCTATGTCAGAGCCCAAAATCTGCAGTCCATACAGACACCAAAGTCTCACTGGTCCAAGAAAAGTCTGGTGTGGGTAAGCACCTGGCTTCAGCCACAACTCAAGGCTGGTGTAGGACAGCTTGCACTGACTCCTGTTCCTTGATTTTTGGTGGATTTTTCTGAGCTATTTGGCTCCTTCTAGCTGCCAAGGTACATGTCCCACGCTTTACTTTTACTTTGATTACTCAAAGGGAACAAAAAGTGGCAACTTCAAATTGCAATTGACTCACAATACAAACTTTGGCCAGAGTTAAGTAGTCATCAGTAGATTTATCACAAGGGCAGACCTATAGCAGAAGCCAAAGTCTGTTGTCAACACCCTAAACACACCATGAAAATTGAAGCAAAACTCACCTTGAAGGACAGGTTTTGGAAGCTGATGCTTAGTTTGTGTTGTGAGCTGAAATCCTATTTCACTTTACATCTATTTTCACTTAGCATGCAAAAAGCCACCCACAAAGACCTGATTCAATGCTTGAGAAACCCAAACCATAGTGAAGATCTGGTTTTCCAAGGTGTATTCATGTGAGGAAAAATAGGATTTTTTTTTTTCCCCCTATTCAGCAAAATATTAAAACAAAGTGAAAGGGAGAGGCAAACAATCTGACACACTTCCTTAGGACTTAAAGCCACTGACTCCATAGGCAGGTCCCTTAACAGATGGAATCAGAAATAGAACAGAAAACATGAGTTCATCTCCAGTTCATTACCCAGGTCCCCATGGATTGGGACTTCTCCATGGCAAAGGAGTGGAATACACATTTGAAGATTCATTTACAGCCATGGGTTTTATCCAGAAGTGGGATATGTATTCAAAAAAAACCAGATAAAACTCTATGCTGGTTCATTTTATATATGTACATACATGAAAGATTATCAATGCAGCAAGAGCAACTGACAAGAATATTTAAGTTACAACTGTTGCCTCTTTTAAATCTCTTTTCCCTTATGTTTCATGCTGTTCCTATTTAAGAACAAGCTCAGGATCATGGTCACCAAGCCAGGAATTCTGTCTCCAAGGGATGGATGCTTAATAAAAAGGATGCACTGACACTTCCCATGGTCTTCTTCAGCCTCCTCACCTTCATCTGGAAAGGACAATGAGATACTCCAGCTCCTTGCACTGTCTCAGATCCTGCACCAACAGTCATCTGTATTTTATAAGAGTCCTTACAATTGCTGTAACACTAACAGTTAGGACAAACTATCCCTTTATCTGTGACCTGAGCAAGTAAGATGAGTAGTCTCTCAGAAACAAGCATATTGAAGTCTGTGCTGTGGATATCAGCACAGTTTTTAGTATATCCAGGCTTGAAAAGGTCAGAATAAAAGGGTTCCTAGTGAAGATAAAATCAGCAATGTCCTCAAAATTGCATTTATGAGAGAAAAAAAACCAACCTAGTACTTTGTCTCCTGTTTTTGCCTGATGTAAATATGAGAGGTGACACGTGGGTGGGTTAGGGGGAGGCAGAACAGATCTCAGGACTGTTCACTTTGTCTAGGGGAGAGTTGACAGGATACACAAAACTGATGCATGCTCGAGGCATCCACGTTGGCTCCTGCTCCACTGGAAAGAGAAATGTTTGCCACATGGAAGCAGAAAACATTGGCAGGAAAAGAACTTTAATTTCCAAACTTGAAAAGGAGTATTTGCAAGCAGAGAAAAAGGAAAAAGGCAGGGGAAGGAGGGAATAAATTCACCTGGACTCTCTGATTTCACCTTCAGGCTCTGCCCCTACCATGGGTATGTTCGACAGTAATTAATTTGTAAAAGAGACCTTAAAGGTAATTTCTGAACACATGAGAGGGAAAAAGCATGTGCAGCCACCACCTGTGGGCTGAAATGAGGACAAGTGAGGTCTCCTTGAAGGAAGAAAACAGCTTTTTCATCACAGGGACCTGGCTGGAGTTACACATGCATATGATGCATCTGCAGTTCTATACATACATGCTGGAAAAAACCACCTCTGTAACATGCACTTTTTCTCCTGATTTGAGCCTTGCATCCAAAAAAAAAGAGCACGTTTCTATCTGGAGAGTGCCACAGCAGAGTGACAAAACCTCCTGAGACATTTTGTCTCATCTGCAGCCTGTTGTCATTTGCATCCTGAACCTGGTGGAAAACAGCCCCGAATGCTGTGTTCCTTGTTAGTGTTTCCATTTCCTTGCCTTTTATTTATTTCCCTTCCCTCTCAAGAGCCCTTCAGAGGTCCTATTACTTCCTGCTGACCAGGGAAGGCTCTGAGAACAAATAGTTATAGTGGATTAAAATACACACACACTATCAGAAGAAAAACAGAGGGAAGGGTGCTTAGCAAAGGGTGGTGGAAGTCGTGGGACAGAGAGCTGCCAGAAATGCTGAAGAGGGGGCTTGTGTCAAGATTTGTTTTAGGCTTGATCTGTGCAAGAACAAAGCTTCTGAGTTCTTCCTGTGGAGGGACTGCAACTTGAACCTGCATATATTGAATCAGAGAAATGTTTCCTTTGGACTTTAAATAAAAGTTTGTTTGAAAAAAATTAAATAAATAAATGCAAATGATCATTCTAGGCAGTGTGGCTTCTCCTACCCATACTGGTGGAGAAACCAGTGGCTGCTGCAGCAGAAATAGGGGAGCTTGCACACAACATGACCATCAACTTCAAAGAAGACAGCATTTTTGCTAAAACAATTCCCATCACCAGCCCTCCTTCTCTAGGGCAAAGGAACCCTGTGGTCCACGCTTGACCCAGGCTCCAGCAGATTGTGTCTGCTGTATTTGGAATTTCTCCTTTCTAGCATCTGTTAAAAGAATTATTAGCAGGTGCTGAAGACTGTGGCTTCTCACCCAGAGACCTAGAGCCAAAATACCAGAGGGGAAGAAGTCATTCCTGACAACCCTCCTGACTCCAAGCTTGGACCAGCCAGAGAGACAATCTGCTGCTATGGGAGATGCCAGATCAGAGGGAAGTGGTAGAACCTCCTGAAATTAATCTAATTTTTTATTTTTTATTTATTTTTATTTTGAAGCTACAAGTGGCAAGGGCCAGTTCCTTGCCTCTGTGAAGTGATAAGGCTGATGATCCCCTCTGGTGCCATAAAAGAGTTGGACCAGCTTGCAGCTGATCAGAAAGGTTAGGCTACCTGTGCATCCCCTGGAATAACAGACTGAACTCATGTAACATCTGCTGTGTAAATGTCACACTGCTATGTAGTGAACACGGGAGAACAAATTCTTATGTGCCATGTAATTACACACACACTCATGTAAAAATGAGCTGATATAAAATAAATATGCATACAGCTATGCCTATGCCTGTTCCAGCCTCCACTACAGGGTTATTGCATTGCCAATGTGTTGACATAAAAATGCAGTTTTATGGATTACATCTAAATAGAAATGTGTGAAAAGGGATTTTGTTTTGGCTACAGCCCAGTCTCTTAATATAATTATAATTACTATTTTTACTACTGCTGCTACTACTACCACGGTGAATTGGGAGTCCCCTTGGTTCTACCTATGGTACAAATAGCAAGAATAAACCTGACCTAAAAACCAGGAGAGCTGAAAGGGGAAGAGGGGCAACATGTTTTCTCCAACCTGGAATAACAGGATAGGAGGTGGATGTAGGATCCATCTTTTTTATATCCCATCCTTTGGTGTGTCCTGGGCCCTCACTTCTTCTCTGCCATGATTTCATCCATGGCTTTCTCCAGGAAAAATGAGCAAGCATCATTTTTTCCCCTTTCTTTTTTTCACTTTCCTGCCTTTATTCGGGTGTAGCAGGAACAGTTGTGCTGTGTTTCAGCCTGAGAATCAGAAACATTTGTCTCCTGTTCACTCATTAACAGTTCATCAAAATAAAAGAAAAAAAATAAATTAAAAAAAAAATAAAAAGGTGTTCTTAACAACTCTTCGAGGACAACAACAACAACAACAAAAAAAGCACTTCTGAGTGCCTTTTAGGTGTCTCACAGATCTCTTATCATTTCATGTTGGGATCTGCTGAGGGCTTTATGGAAAAACCTCTACCAATCTCAAACCAGACAGAGGCACTCAGCCTGTTCAGCATTCCCACTGCAGCCATCACTCTACACCAGCCTTACTTGTTCAGAGGTAATTTTCTGCCAGCCTTGGGGCTCAAAAAGTGAAATAAAAATTTTTTTTCAAGCCTCCCCATCTCAGAAAGCAACATTTTTTTAATAGGAAGGGGCAGAAAGCACAATGCCAACCTACCTGGCAAACTAGGAAAAGCTGTTTGCCAGGAGGCCAAATGGTTTGCCTGCAGCTCCGGGAAAAGAGATGTTATTTGGTACTTGAAATCGTTTAAAGAAAACAAAGGATGACTGCTCCACGCCTGCCCGTGATGGTCTGGAGCACTGCGCTGTTGTGGGGTAGTGATGCCAACCCAAATGGCAGTGAAATGCCAGCGCACAGAGCAGGGGGGAGCTGCTTGCACACAGCAGTGCCTGCAGGACCAGCTTCTGACAGCTCAGCACTCACCAGCTAACGCATCCCAGCCCGAGGAAGGATGCTGCTCTCATTATTATCTCCATTTTACAGGTGTTGAAAGGCAGGAGGGGGAGATTTGCCACCAAGGGGGTCTGTCAGAGCCAGGATTAGTGGTTATGGGTCTCAGCTCTCAGCCTCTTGGAGCAGATTTGGGGAAAGATTTTTATTTCTCTGCTACAGGAGGGGGAAAAAAAACCCCCACCTTCCATCTTCCACTCAGAGAATTCTTTCCTCCCACCAATGCCGTGTTGATTTGTTTTCAGGGCACTGTTAGGATTAGCTAAAATCGAAATCCATACTTCAATTAAAGTGTAATATTGTCCCAAAGAGACCCAAAAGAAGAACAGGCTTTTGCAAGCAAGGATAACCAAGTTTGCACCATAGTGATCAGCAACAAGATTAAGAAGTCCTTCAAATGCTGCTGCTCTGCTTCTGACCCATGCCTGTGTAGGCACAAACACCAAGTGGTTTGCACGTGTACAACCAAAGAAACACACTTTGGTCTGCACCACCCCCAAATATTTCTCTCATTTTTGGACTTCCCAGCCATCCAGCGTCAATCCTGCTCTGAATTCCTTCGCTGTCAACATTTCCTACCTCATTACTGCCTTTCAAAGGCAGCCACAGCCACAAAAAAGCAACGAGACCTCAGGGAAAGGGGCAGGAGGGGAGGAAAACTCTGCGTGCACAAGCAGAGTCCCACCTGCCAGTTATCCCCCTTTGTGCTTTGAAGAGACATCTCACCTCTTAGGAGGGAAACAAGTTTGTCGTGGAGGGAGATGTGGTTAGTAATTCTGTCTGTGTTTCCCTCACCTCCTCCAAGATGATGATGCCCTGAGCCTGGCACTCCCTCCTGTGCTGCAAAAAGACTCAGTCCTCAACCAAACCGACTCCCTGGCATCCCTGGATCATCCCAAGCCCTGTATTTCCCAAACTTTTCTTTCTAAGTGTAGCCCTGGTGGCTGAAGAGATGCTTAGCCAGCAGTGACTGTGACAGAAATGCCAGTTTATAACCTGGCAACAAAAATCTGGCTCTGAAATATCCAGATCCTGTTATAATCTCTCTGCTTAAAGGGAGATTTGAGGTTAAAATAATATAGGGAGACCTGAGGTTTAAATAATCTAGGAAGACTTTAGGTTTAAATAATCTAGGGAGACTTGAAGTTAAAATAATCTAGGGAGACCTGAGGTTTAAATAATCTAGGGAGACTTTAGGTTAAAATAATCTAGGGAGACTTGAAGTTTAAATAAAGTTTATGATCTGTTCCTGACCCTTCTCAGCTCTGGGAGATATTCTGTCATTGCCCTGCTTGCTGCTTTAACATCATCTCAGTTAATAACACCTGATGGAGAGACAGCAGCATTTCTTAGCAGACTAAACCTGCAGAGTCTCAGGAGTCAAAAATCTGAATATGTATAGAGTGTGTGAGTAATCATTAATGCATAGCACATCCCCTCTGGTCATTTAAATAAATTATTGACACCACCAAGAAATTATCCAGGTGCCACCCCACCAGTTGAGACCCTATAGGTAAATATAAATCATCAGAGGGCTCCAAAATCCCAAAAACCCTCCAAAAACAAAGGAATAATCAAGCAGTGCTGGTTGTGAAGATGTGCACATACATGTGCATGTAAGCACACCTTATTTTGCACACTGTAATGTCATTAATCATCTGTTTTAAATGGTGGGTGCCTGTGGCACCTCTACGTGTGCATCCAAGTTTTGCACTTGCCATGCCAATTCTCATTGGCACACAGTCCACAAATTGCTTCTGGAGAAGTGTAATCCTGGTTGTATTTTAAAAATCATTTCCCCATGTATTATCTCTTCACAGCTTTACACATTTACACTTGTACTCTCCAAATGCCTCGACTAGAATGCTCTATCCCTGAACAGAAATACATTCCCCCCTGCTATTTTTCTTCAGAAGCCTGGTTCATTCAGAAACAAGGAAGCAGAAAAAAAAAAACCCCAAACCTGTGAGTGATTGTTTTTAAATTCCCCAACGTGCAGAGCTCAGACAAACCACAGATGCAAATGTGGGAAGCAAATCTAGAGCTGGCATTGGGAAACCACCTTTATTTAGGCATTTTTATACTGGGTTGCTGGACTGGGTGAGCTGAAGCTGGCACCACACGTCCAACACACTGGTTCTGATGCCCATCTATCACTCAAGCACCCTCTGCCAGCTCTGATCTGCACTCACTCCCAGAGATGGCTGCCACAGACAAACCCACGTCCTTGTCACCAGCAGCTTGTGCATCCTTTTGTCACCAGGGACCCCTGTGCCAGCCCAGCAGGTGATACCACTGCCCTCCACCAGCTTGGTGTCAGCGTGGGCAATCCTAGAGGTGCCAAGGGGTCTTGGAGGTGAAGGTGGCTCTCCTGGAAGGTGCAGGCAGAACGTGGCAGACAAAAGCTGCAGGTCCCTCTCCCCTGGGGATGTCACAGAGCCTGGGATGCTGCACAAGCTCTCTGAGGATGGGATGTTTCTCCCCATCCCTGTGCCTGGTGATACGTCAGGTCCTCTGGGGAGAGAGGATGTTGCAAGTGATGCTTCTGGCAGGGCAGCAGGTAAAATAGCTGTGCAAGAAAGAATTCTTTGACCCTGTCTTTTCTGAAGCTCAGAGCTTTTTTAATAAATCCTTGCACAAATCCCCCTTTTCAATTAATTTAGATCAAATAAACGGGCATTGTCCCCATTGTCCTTGGGGAGCTGGTGCTACTTGTCTGTTACCCCTCTGGAGGAGCTCTGTGCCCATATTGTGTATATTTGAGATGAAGATCTTCCCATTCCCCCTGTTTTCTGCTCAAGAACATCTTGGTGCAGGATTGGTGCACACAGCTTCACCTCTGAGCACTGCCTGGCAGGTTCATACCCCTGGGAAGGTCTCAGGTGCCACCTGCAAGCCCAGGTACACTCCCAGGACTGTGGAAGCTACTGAGTGGTGCTGCCCTGGCTCACCATGAGCAAGCTTGGGGTTTGAAAAGCTGCTCTGGGCCAAGCCTCTTTTCTGAGGACATAAAAACCAAGGAAGCTGCCTGCAAGGGGATCTGGACTGGGTAGACTCAAAGCAGCAACCTTTTCCCTGACCTGATCCTCAGCAAGCTGGGGCTGGGACCAGGGCTTGCTCCTAAACCTCGACTGGAATAGGTTGGTGCTTGGTTGTGGTTTTAAAAGAGAAGTTTAGTGTCACCTTGGAGAGTCTGGATTTTTTGTGCAATTCAGATATTCCTTAATTAGGTGTTGCCTCCTAGCAGAATGAAAGGAGGGCTTTTATTCCATTTTATTTTGCCATCTTAATTTACTCCCATTCGTGTTTAATAACTGGGTAGAGGGGTGTTAAACAGCTGCTGTAAAATATCTGCTAGCACAACCCCAACTTCCAAATGCCATCCAGGGTGGTGATGGTGGGCATCTGGAGAGGCCCTTCCGGGTTTGGGAGAGAGCTGACTGGGTTTGTCCTGTTGAACGTCCTCTCCTTACCCATTTCCTAAGGGAGGCAGCTTTCCTCCTCCTTTATTAAACATGAAAGGCTCGTCTGCGAGAGGGTGCAGCCCCCAAGAAATGTGGATTAAATCAGCAATTAACAGCGTCGGCTTCGGAGGCTGATGGATCCCTAGCGCGAGAGGGCATGGCAGGGAGGTGCGGGCAGGGCAGGCAGGGACAGGCAGGAGAAACGGGCACGCACAGGGCAGGGACAGGCAGGAGAAGCAGGGACAAACCAAGCAGCAAGGGCTGGCACAGTCAGGCACGGGCAGGACGAGCCGTCGGGCAGCGAGGGCAGAGCCCAGGGCATCTCTCAGGGTACCCCCTGTGACACTACCCACCCCCCTGGAGCCTCGGGACGGCGGCAGTGCCCCCCCACCCCCCCGGCTGTAAAACGGGTCCGGGGCTGGGAACCTGCCGCCGATTCCCTCAATTCCTGCCGCCCAGGGGTAGGATCCCACAGCCCAGGCAGTGCCCATGTCCCCGGGGGGGCGCACAGAGCTAGAGCAGTGGTCCGATAAACTGTAGGTTGGGGGGCAGAAGGGAGGGTAAGGAGGGGTGGGGGGGGATATTGTGCAGTAGGGTTCCTCTATTTTTCTTTCTCCACCAGCAATTCGCATCACCCACGGCACCAGACATGGAACTCCCCCCGAAGTGCACCCAGCGCAGCCTCCTCCACCCCTCGGCGGTTGCAAAACCCAGGGCTGCCCCCATCATTTCCATCCTCACGCCCTAACATCAGCATCGAGCCAAACCTGCCGCCTCCGCGGTCCTGCGTGGGCACTAGCTACATGGGGGAAGCTTCCCCGGAGCAGCATAACGCGGGGCGGGGGGCTAGGGAGCAAGAGTACCCCGAGTTTGGGCGGCCGTCGAGGGGCAGAGCCGGACGCTGCTCTCCCAGCCTAGACGGGGCGGGCGGGCAGGGGGGGGGAGTTTAACAAAGTTCCTCCCCTCGGTTTAAGGTTTAGGGTTTGGACTCTGCTCGCTTTCTTCTGCCCGGCAAGAGGAGGGCTGCTGAGCTGGAAGATCTCTCCGCCGCCGCGCAGCCTCTCTCGCCGTTTCCCCGGTGCTACCGCGGGAAAATTCCGTTTGATCGCCACTCCCGACACTGTTGACACCAAGGGTTTGCGAGACTGCTGTCACAACTCATCTCTCCCACCCTCCAGGAGTGGAAAAGGAGGGGAGAGGATGGCGATGGCACCTCCAAATCATCCCCTTCTCCCCAGACTTAAGCCTGCCTGGCGGGCGCTCCACAGAGAGCCAGCCCAGCCCCGAAGGGGAGGTTGCAAACACCCGGTGTCCCCAGGGCTGTGCGGGGTCCTCGCCCCCGTGGTGGGACACGGTGGGAGAAAAGTACCGAGGCGGTCGCCTGGGGGCAGCCGTGGGGCGGTCCACGCGTGGAGCCAGCTCCCCGTGGGGGGCACAAGGGCTGGCTGCGGGGAGAAACGAAAACACCCGTTTGCTTGGGGAGGGGTTATTCTTCTCCCAACCCCCTCGGGCAGTCGCGTTCACCCCACGTCCGAGCCCGTTTTCCCTGCCCCGCAACCAAAAACCTCCCGCTGCTCTCCCTCTCCAGCTTCCCGCATCTCCGAGCCCTGATGGTTTTTCCTAACACACACACACACACCCCACCCCGCACACACCGCCCTGGCTGCGGGCAACCGATTTGCAGCTGCAACCCTTATTTTCATGCCCTTCAAGCCACCGAGCCGCCGCTCCCTTTTGTCCTGGTTGCGGATGACCCATTTCCTCCCTTTCCCCCCCCCCCCTTCGTCCCACCCTCCCCGTCTCTCCTCCCTCCTCTGCACCGCACTCCCCGGGAGCCGCTGCGGGCCGGGCTCCGCTGCCTGAGCGCTGCGGGGCCGCTGGATCCGAGGTTGCCGGGGTGGGGATCGGGGAGGATGGGGAGCCGGGGAACCGGCGCCTGGTCCGTCCCGTGTTTGTTTTCCTTTCCCCCCTGAACGCTAGATTAAGACGTGAAGATTACACTTTTATTGTGGCGGCCGAATAATACCACGAGTCAACACACACAGCAAACAAAAGTGCTTGTAGTACATGGCCAACCCCGCTGGGAACCGGCCTGCGGGCTGCTGCAAAAATCAAGCTCTTCAGTGCTAATTACAAATAAATGATGATGTGCTCACTAAGTAATTGATTTAATGAAGTTCCTATGAAACTATTAAAACCGGGTAGAGGTCAGGCTGGAGACGCCCCAGAGCGCCCATTGTGGGATGTTTAACTCCGCCAATCTCCTCGGAAAGACATCGGGGCTAATAGGTGAAGTCACAGCTGGTTCGGGCTGACTTTTGCAGCACCGGCACTGGCCTTCCCCAAACTCACTCGGCCCTCACTGCAACTCTGGGGAGGCGACACCCCCTTGGTCCACTTGCTCCCACCCTCACCTCCCATCCTCATCACTTCATCCCCGCATCTCCTCTCAGTTGGGGTTGTTCTCCCCCCCCCCGACTTCTCCCTCAGTACGGATTCCACCCCCCCCTCCAGCTCCCCGCGGCGCGCCCTTCCCCTTCCCTCCCCGGGCGCCCATCCCCGTCCCGTCGGGGCTGCGCTGGGTACTCACTCGCTCTGCCCGGCCGCCTCGCCTGCACCTCAGCCAGGCGCCTCCGCGGCTCTCCCCAGCCTAATTAAAGAGGGGGGAAGTGGAGCTCTGAACTTGTGTCTACCACTACAGGATGCTACAAAGTTAGGTGACCGCAGTAAATTTTTAA
>JAOEGS010001262.1:12494-25153 GCA_025447755.1 Corythornis vintsioides | reverse complement strand
ATCTGTTCCTGGGTGACTTGGTCTAGGTGCCCCTGCTCTGGCAGGGGGGTTGGACTAGATGATCTTCTAGGGCCCTTTCAACCCCTGACAGTCTGTGATTCTGCGAAAGTGGGATACGTGTGTGCTCATCTTCAGGTCCATCTCCTGTACCAGTGCCTCTGGAGATGCTGGTACAGGAGAGTCCACTGGCTGTGATTTGGCAGGGAATCTGGAAGGGATGTTTTTAACTTTGTTACAACCCTTTGTAATACTCTGTGTACTGCTTTCTCAGAATCACGTTTTTTGTTATTAGAGGTGGATAAACTTTTATAGTCACTAAAACCACTCAATAACATATTGGGTGGGAAAAAACACAAAGAAGCCCAAACACAACAAGGAGAGAAACTATGTTGTCAAAAAACAACAGACAACCTGCAAATGCATCCCCAGACTGCCACAGCACAGCAGAGACCTTCTGGTACCACACCTGCCTCAACCATCCTCACCATCCCTGTACACCCCTCTGCTTGGTGATCAGCTGTGGCCCCCATAAGCTTCTTTTAGTAAGAGTCTGAGCCTAAAGCCAAGGGTGATTGCCTGGGGTGATGTGATTACTCACAAGGGGTTAAGGAACAGCATGACAGGTCTGTGACAGGATTGTGTCACCAGCATCTGAAGAGCAAAGGCACCAGCAATTTTATTCCTACTGCTGTTCCAGGGTATATGTGTATATATGTGTATATACACAGTATATGAGTTTCTATCTCAGCTCTGATTACTTTCCAAAATAGTGTAGTGGTCTTCTTTGGTTTAGTTTCCAGGTCATAATGGACCTTAGACTAGTAAATGAAGAAAAATGAACACACATTAGCAAAAAATGGATACAGAATGAAAATCCTGAAAAACAGCTTTATTGGGTTAAATCCAGAAGTCCCTTGAAGTCTTTGATACCATCCTGCAGCATGATGGGGAAGAAGTGATTCAAACACTTCTATGCATTAGTAGCCACTCATTTGTGAGATAGACAAGTTAATTTAAACACAACCAAAATGTCTGGACTTGATTCTCTTTTCCTCCAAGGAGTGGCAAAATGACTGGATGCCTGGAGTCAGACACAACTAGTGTCTAGTTTCACGAGGGCTCCCTCTTTTTTTCCTACCTCTTTGGCCTGATCAGCTTGGATTAGGTCACCTAACATCCCTCACGTTTTCCTAGCATGCTTTGGCAAGACCGACAGATTCAACTGACATCAGGCACAGGATGGCAACCAAGAGAGCACGGGGAACCTGTCCCAAGAAGACACTGGTGGTTAATCTCTCTAGAAATATTCTGGTACTCCACACTTGCTGGTATGGTTAAAACAGCAGCTGCTGCTCCTTCACAGTTACACCAGTGCTTCCAGCAAACACTATCCATTTCTGATTGGGAAAGAATAACCTACAAGCAGGTAACAACTTGTTTTATGCCAGTGGCATTTGGGTTTTCACTGAGATGGTGACCCCTGCAGAAAGCCCACAAGAACTTGAGGGTAGTGCAGGGCAGCTCCTTACACCAGCAGGGTATAAAAGCATTGGCTCTATTATTGACCATTCCCTTTGAAAATGTTTTAGCTCACAGGTTTCAAAGGCTAATGATGATTCTGGTGAAGTGCACAGTGAGCTTGTTAAGAAAAATCTGCTGGTGATTCACAGACCTTTGCTCACACCTGGCACCCTCTGAAGTAACTTGTCCTTCTGCAGTGATGGTGGCACTATGTACTCCCTTTCAGAGATGGGGTTGAAAGGCCTATGGGCAGCCTTTGAGTGTCATGGTGATTGAGCAAAGTGCTGAAGCTTTTGATAAAACTTGCATTGTGGGTAGATACAGGAAAGCAGTGGGTTTGGGAAAGCTGGGGAGCAGCACCATGGGGAAAAAGATGGTGGTTCTGCTGCAGAGGATGAGTAGCTGTCAGGGCAGTGAAGTACCAGATCATGCAAGGCTTTGCCACCATATCCCCTAATATGAGCATGAAAAGCCTCTGGAGGAAGATCCCACCATGCAGAAGGTCTCACCTCTTCTGTTTGTCACTATAAACCAAGAAAGCATGCTCATCGAGTATGGGATGGTGCATAAAAGTGAAAATGTCTGTGGAGCTGGCACCTCTCTGCTGAGGGAAGATGCTGTCTCACCTGCCTGTCTTGGGGCAACCACCTGACCTCCCGACTAGCACACAGGAGGACACACTCACTCTCTGCCCCACTCCCAGGCTGGTGGACCTTTCCCTGTAGAGTTACCCAGGATATATAAGGTTCCTGATAGACACATTGCTGTAGGAAGCTGGGTGGGGTAATTGGTTGTCAGTGACTAATAGCTGCCTGATTACAGAGTAGCGGTTGCACAGGTATGAATCAGAACCCACAATTGTCAGCCTGCTGCCTGAAACCTCCCCAAAAACAGGGCCTTTTTCTTTTCTGGCTTGAAAGTCAAGCCATTGTGTACCAGTGACAGTTCGCTCCTTACTCTCATTGAAAGGAAATATAATTACAGTGCATTCAGGGGAAGGAAAAAAGGATCAATATACAGGAAAAGAAATAATTATATACAAATGCACAACCCCTGTGAAGAGAGACGCTTAGGAAATTTCAGGGAGGAGGGGAAGAACAGGCCATTTCAGTTTCATAAATCTGTCTGCTATTGGCTTCTATAAATGTGTTTCTAGCATGGAGCAAAACTGACTTCAGCTGAAGCCCCTCAAAAGAAGATGCTTTTCCTCCCAATCCGTGGGTTTGCAGAGAAAACACCATGAGCTTCAGAGCACTTTCCTCACCTCCTCTGCAGAGCAGTTTCACTGCCCCTTATTGTCAGCAGAAGAGCTGAGGGTGCTGATCCAGCATTTGAAAGTACTCACCCAGCTTCCAAAGCTGAGCTTACAAACTGTGGGATCCCAGTTCCCACTGGAGCTCCCAGGTGAGGGAAGAGCGACACTCAGAAGTGACCCTGCGGTGTGGCTTGGCCACCACATGCTACCCATCCAAGAAAACCAGTCCCACCCCCAGCCATGGCAAATGCTGAAGGGCAAAGCTTCTCCAGCAAGGGCGTCCCAGAGGGAAAGAGGGAGCAGTCCCCATAGAGGGGGAAGCCCCAAGAGCCCACTCCCTACCCAGCCAAATCCTGCCTCCGCTTTGGGAGCTGGGGAAGCTGGTACAGGTAACAAATAGAAGAGGTCATGGATTGGACTTTTGAGACACACCCCTAGAAAAGCAGGGAGAAGTAGCCACCGTCATAGAATCATAGAATGATTTGGCTGGAAGAGACCTTTAAGATCATCAAGTCCAACCATTAACCCTACACTGCCAGGGTCCCTAAACCATGTCCCCCAGCACCACATCCACACGGTTCTTAAACACCTCCAGGGATGGGGACTCCACCAGCAGCCCATTCCAATGCCTAACCACCCTCTCTGGAAAGAAATTCTTCCTGATATCCAACCTACATTTCTCTTGGTGAAACTTGAAGCCATTGCCCCTCATCCTGGCATCTTTAACTAAGGCGAAGAGAATAAGTTCATAGAATTTCCCATTTAGATAGAAAGTGATGTTTCAAAGAGATAGAAAATGCACCCCATGAGTAGGTAGAGCTGGACAGTTGAGAGCTAAAGTGGACTTCTTTGAGGACTTCTGCAACTGCACAGAGAAGAGGCAGCCAGTGGAGGCATTTACTGTAGAACTGCATTTTCAAAGTGCTTCCCAATTTGGACATTCATTACAAATGTTAAAACGAGCGTGTTAGCTCCCTGCTTTATTTGTTAAAAATCACACAATTTGTTCTCCACTGGGAAGAAATAAAGTTCTATGTGTACCCTCATTTGCAGATTTTTGTGCTTGCTATCATGAAATTACTATCCGGGAGCTCTGCAAGAGCTAATAAAATTTTAATCCCCCAGTACTTAGCACATATGTACATAATGAATGTTTGCACATATGTGTAGCTCTTTGTCACCTGAAATCAACAATACTCACCTCCTATACGCACTAGCACATCTTAGTCAGTGTTATGACTTATTTCTTTGGGCCATTACAGGGTGTTGATACTCCAGATCCAAGTCATGTGACTCATTAATTAACAGACGAGTTAGTGCTTTATCATGCAGCCTAACGTGCTGTCCCTAACTGTTGCTTTGTAATGCAGTGCTAATATTTCCACCAAAATCTAGATGCAGTTCCTCACTCTTGGAGGGACCAACCTCATAGCTGCCATTTCAATACTCCCTCTGCAGACAAACAAGAGGAAAATTTTATAACTGACTATTAAAATTTTATTAACTGACTATTTAAAACAACTATTTTTTTCTTTGTAGTAGTCCTTGTTTTGTACAAGTTAGTTTCTTCTTCCTGTATCTTGGACCTTGCTAACATTTTTTTTCATGTGTGGATACCTAAAACTTGGGCTTTAAGTCTCCATTTGGTACCTTAAAATAAGTAGTCTGTTTTTCTTAATAACTCAGTCCTGGGGAACTTCTGTTGAAGCTCTCAGGTAAAAGAAGCTCTAAAATTCAGTTTATATATTAGGCAATGGAGCTAATGAAGGCTGGCTTCCTATGAATTTTGTTCTATTGTCTCACATCTCCTGCCAAAATAATCAGTTCATCCTTAGACATATCCCCATTTAAACCTCTGTCTTGACCACAGTGAAAGACAGATGTGCTTTTCTGATCAACATTTGCATGACCTGAGCAGTGAGATCTGGGTGGCAAACACCACATATGCCATCATTGAGACCTTTGTTTCACATTATCAATGGCCCCATGCTGAAGAACTCTCTTGTCCACACAGCTACAGAACTTCCTAAAGCATGCAGGAGCTTCATTTGAGAGATACCCTGAATTTCTGCCAGCTCTGATTGAACTTGTTCAATGAGTTAAAAGGGGTGTGGAGACAGCCTGGTCAGTATAACCACATTTTCTTTGGAAACTAGTGAAAAAAACCTAGCACTTGTTGATGTAAGCTGTGCTCACATGAAAGCTGCTATGCAAAGGAGAAGCAGAGCATCAGCTGGAGTATGACAGGACATGTCACCTACCCTTGATAGCCCAAGAAGGTTACAGACTTTGTTTTATAAACAAAAGCTTTTTTTTTTTTTAACATCCAAGCAGGCACATGTGAACACACTGTTAATGGTGGCAGAAGTTCTTCTAGTAAACTCCCTGATGAGAAAACGTGATCTATAAGCCCAGGTAAACTGCAGAAACCTCTGCTTTTTTTGCCATCACAGACCTTATTCTCTCCTGGAGGTCATTTAGTCTAGTGTGTCTTTCTCCTGGTCCAATCCCTCCTCCCTTATAAGTCAGTGCAGTAGCAGAAATCAGAGAACAATGGATTTCACCTCTTTATTTTTATGATTTTTTTATCTGAAAAGTAAATCTGAAGCACAGATTTACGTAACAAATCCCTGTCCTTATCAGTCTATAAGAGCTTCAAAATCTGGGACAGTGAGTAGTCACACAGGCATTCTAAGTGAGGAATTTAAGCCTTGCTTGTTCATAAGATGTAGAATTGCAGCCTGAAAGAGGTGTGCAACTCTGAAAATGTCTTGAAAACAATAACTTCCAAATCAGGCAGCAATAATATGTTTTCCCACTCAGGGGCCTCTGAGGAGTTATTAAATACAATTTTCCAGACTCATTCAAATGTCAGCTCATTACAGCCTGTGCACATAGGAAGGCAGACCATGCATGGGATTTGTGTTTTTGTTATAACTATTTTTATATTAAACCTATAAAATATATAAAGAAACATTAAGCCCAGATTTCTTTTTTTTTTTCTTTCCCCATAGCTGCCCAACCACTTTTTGAAAAGGATCATTCAAAAGCAGCCAAATAATAAAGGCTTGATGAGGACATTCCAATCCCTCCTTAACCACTTAAAAATACAATATTTCAAAGGCCATTCTGGAGTGCTTCTTTTGGCAGTTACAACTGAAGTCACAGTAGAAACCTTTCAATGGGTCAGCCTGATGGATGTCCTCTTACATCAATGAGCCAGCTGTCCCCATTGACACCATGACAAAGGTTGGACTTGATGACCCTGGAGGTCCTTTCCAACCATAATGATGCTGTGACTAGGAGTGGGAATCATCTGAGCAGCCCAAGGAGACTTTAAAAGAACATTTATGATAGAAAAGAAAAAAACTATCTTGCACTTGTATGGTTCTTTGAAGCAGCAGATATCAAAAGGTCTGCAGAGAGGAGGTCAGTTTAGTTATTAAGCATGGAGAAGTGGAGACCCTCCAGCCCAAAAGATCCTGATGAAAGTCCTCTAGTGGTCTGAGCATCATAGCTGGCACTAAGACACTCAAATTACAGTTACGTGCTAGCCCTGCTGAATCATCCTTTTTCTCCTAGACCATCCTTATCCTTCTCCTTCCAATTCCCTGTGGAGTCACAACACCTAATGAAAGATAAGAAAACACTTGAATGTATTTCTGCCTCTCCCACAACCACATATTTTAAAGCATTTCTGAGTCATGCTTCTACAAGCTGGCTGCAAGTGTCCTTGTGATGAGTTTGTTGGACTGTCAGGGCTGTGAAGACATCACCAGCATCCTCAGATCTCCCTCTCTGACCATGCTTTGAGTGTGCATTTGAGTCCTCATTGATATGTCCACCTGCACCACAGGACCTGCTGTGGGATTTAATTCCCCTGGTACTCTAGGGCTACCTCCACTTCTACATATAGCACACACCAGACTACTGCAAGGTCTCATGCAGTCTCACCACCTTTACCAAAATTCCAGGCAGCACTCAGGCAAAGCCCCAGATCAGTCTGTTTTGGGGGCAAGAACATTTTTTGTTTGTTTGTTTCTTTGTTTCTTAAGGCCTCAAAAATGGGCCTGACTGGAAATGAATGTCTTAAGTTCTTGCAAGTCGAAAGGACTTGCAGGAGTCCCTGGGGATTTTAATTCCTCAATTTCTCATAAGTCCAAGGCTTTTAAAAGAACTACAGTAGCAGACAATCAGGATTAGGGACTTTAAGAGCAGATTTATAAACCTTTCCAGGGTTACCCAGGCTGTGCCCACTAGATGGTTCCTAGAAAATTAGTCTTCCTTAAGATTTCCTGGCCGGGTAGAGACTTAAAATTTAATTTTCTTTAATAACAGTCCCACAGAGTAATTGTTTACGCATGCATGGACATGCTGAGATGGATGTGGCTATTTGGCTCATTTAATTGTCTTTGTGCCAATTTCTGGCAAGAGGACCTGCTGTGTCAAGTGGTGTCTAATCTCCCATAAAACCTAACACTTCTGGCACAAACACTCAAGCTCACAAGTTTTAACACCCTTCCTCAGCACTTATACAAGTGGTGTGTGAACTTCTGCGTGGTTGCAAAAAAGGCAATGCGCTGTGTGACCAGCTCTGTCCTACCAATACCTGCCCTACCATCCTGCTGGAGTAATCTGGAGTAATGCTGCCAGCTCAGCAATAAAAAAGCAGGGTTCCTCACATCTGGTAACTACCTTCAGACTCCACTTGCTGGTTTTTGTCAGTGTAGATCTCAACTTGCACTGCTTAAAAAAAAATAATTAAAAAATTGTTGGGAGTGAAAATCTTTCTGATGTCAGAGAAAAGCTTGAAAATGCTGGTGATGGAACATATGAAGGCAAATAAAATCAAGTCAGAAATATGTACTTTTAAAAAAAGTTCATAACTTGTGACTCTGATGATTCTGGGTGTCAGATTCGTTCTTAAAAGCCCTTTGAGAGTGTTGGAAGACTATGTGTGCAAAAATGCATCCCTTGACCATGCTGCTGTTTCTCAAGTTTGTGATTTGCCACACAGACAACCTAGTGCCCATCTTTGTGCTATCACCTCTTGTACTCCTGGCTTTAACAAGAGCTCTGTGAAAAGAGTTTCATCATCTCCAAAGTATGCAGGAAAAGTCTAAAAGATGTAATTTAAAGACCAATTTGAGATTGAGTCTGAAATACTGCAGAAAAAATGCGGCCTTGTCTTCAGGCACCTGATCTCATTGAAAACCAATGCTTTCTGGGGAGCTGAGGACTGGTTTTCCAACAAAAGTTTCTGGACTCGTTTTCTGCCTAGTCTTGCCAAAGGCTGGGTGAGTACTACTGCTGGCACGAAGGAGAGGGAAGGGGGAACAGAGCTGCTCCTTTTCCAGCAGCAGGGACTGTGATGTTGCTGGGATTGCCAACCAGCCTTAACAACTGTTTGCAATCATGGGCAAAGATTCTCCCTTTGGTCTCCAGACCCCAAGAATAGCCTCCAAACAATAGGCCATCACTCATCTCTCCCTGGGAGACAAGCACAGGTCAGAGGGAAAAGCAGCCATTGTGCTTTATCTCCTGATTCTCCAAGTTCCCAACTAAGTCATTAGAAATGAATGAATGGATATCTGGAGGCTCTTCTGTTCCAGCTACGTAATCAACAAAATGCTATATCCTTCCCCACTGATCAGCATTTAAATGTTCTGTTCCCTAGCTGCAGCCTTCTAATAGGGATCATGAGGCCCAGCTATGCTGCCAAGAAGAAATCTTTTTCCAAATCTCCATAGCACCTAATCTGTGTGCAAATGCTTTCTGGATTGATTTTTAGTGTTCTGTTTTGTTAGATTTTGCACTTCCAGATAATAATGCTACAGACTGGATGGCCACATGTTGGCCATTAAAGGCAGGAGAGTCATCAGCAGGAGATCTGGATGCATTTCTGCTGTCCCCTACCAAATTGGGTTGGGAGGGAGCTAAACAGCCTTCATGATCAGTTTTGTGCATTCATTTTTTTCTGGTTTTCATTTGTAAGTCAGAATGAATTATCATATTCCTCTCTCCTTTCACATGGCTGGTGCTAATTATTTTATTAGTTGCAAGAACAAACCAAATTTGTGACTATTAATGTTAGTAGAAATCTCACTGTGCTTGCAGACCTATTTGGGAGGTTTTATGCTATTTTTTAAGACAAGAAACAAGTGACTATAGCAGTGATTATGACTATTATTTTAATCTTTCACTCTGCTGGAGAGTTCAGTGTCCATGGCTGTGTTCTCATTCTCTTCTTTCCCTCCTGAAAGTTCTTCCAGTTCCATACATTTCAGTGGGAGCCAGAACAATGAGTTCATGTCCTTCCAAGGCTTAAGATGTCCAGTGTTTCTTTTATGTACACAGTATTACTACTCTGATTTCACAATCAAGCAGACATAAAAATGTTAGGTAGCTTGCCAGAGGAAGAAAGGAGATAGGAAGGAGGACAAAAAACCTGGATAATGAAAAAAAATAAAAATAAAACCACCAATAAATATGGGAAATCAAGGAAAATATAGCACTAAGTGCTTAAAAAATAATAAATAAATCAGGGAATGGCCAGTTATTATATGTTACCTGTAGTTCTCATATGCAATCATATCTAAGCTCTGTCTCCATCTGTAAATGGAAGCAAAAGACAAAAATCTTAGATTCATATAAATACTCCTAACATAGTCAGGACCTGACTTACCCTGGTGAAGTTTATCCAGTGGGCAAAAATGTCCAATTTACAAGTCTAAAGGGTGAAGTTTTCTGGTATGGCTGAAGCTACAGCAGTGACTCAGTGAAGCAGGAAGGATGGTCCAGCTTCCATCTGTGTACTGTCCCTCTGCCTTCTCCTGTCTCAGTTCAACTCATATGAAAGGCTTAAATGAGTCCAGAGAAGAAAAGAAGACCCATTTGATGCTGTTTTTTTGTGAGCAGAAGTGGTTCTTCAAAAGGTCAAGCCAGTGCAAGAGCTGATTGAAGAGGAGTCAGGAGAGGGTATCTGTGGGCAGGGGATGGTGTTAGTGAGGTGTTACCTCTCTGCAGCTGCATCTCCCATTTTGCTCTAGTGTCAGCAAGGTGCAGACACCCCAAGAGAGCATTTCAGCCCATCCCTCTTACCTCCTGTGAGTGTCTGTTTTCTCCACTGGTGTTAAGGAAGACCAAGACATCTCTAGCACCCTCTCAGATACTTCAGTGAAGGGCCTAAAGAGAAGTCAGATGAAGTCAACCTATTCATGGCAAGAGTGCCTTGTTGCAGTACAACTTCAACTGATAGTGGGCACACTTCAGCAATCTGAAAATCAACCACTTCTTCCACCATGAGAGATTTGCAGTGTGGGTAGGCATGAACAAACCATCAGAGGTGGATATGGGCAATTCAGTGTGACTACCCTTGTACCCTCTCAGATAAGTTGCCTTGTGCCTGTGTGAAAGACATCGATATAGTGGTTCTCAAGAGGAAAAAATTTGCAGTGACTTGACAGCTTCCAGTCCTAAACTGATATACAGCCTGTGTGCCTAGATGGGACTGAAGGATCTCCCATAACTTATGTCTGTGCTGGAGAGAGAGAACATGCTGCATTAAGGTTTATTTTTGTCACATTGCTATATCAAGCATGACGATATGACCACTCTGCTTAGGAGCTGCTTAATACTAAATCTTGGTTCATGATCTCTGTGAAGTTGTTTTGGGTCCCTTTAACTGAAGCCTGATGTAGGCATTAAGTGCAGCACATGTATTAGAGATGCCTGTGCTGACATGTCTGGATGACACAAGAACAATTGACACCAATAGCCACACAGTTTCTGATTCTCTGACTGCCCTACTCATAAATCCAGAGAAAAAGAGAGGAAGGAGGAAGAAGTAGAGAAAGAAAAGCAAGACTCTTCATTAGCAGCATGAGCACTTATTTTCACAATGATTTTATCAAGTACAGAAACCACAGCATAATCATTGGGTGGCTCAGAGTTAAGAAAACACTGAACTCAACCTTCAGCTAATTAAGTTCTTTGAAAACCACAACTGCAGGAGGCAGACATTTGTTAAATAGATTACATTTTTCATTGCTCATGTATTATTGATACCTGCCATCTCCATTTCCCCCAGACACATTAACCTTTTCTTTTCCATGGAGTGTCCAGCTCTGCAACACAATTCTCACCAGCAAAAAGCCCACACCAAGTGGGATGCAATAACCATTGACCCTTTGTAAGCAGCTTCAGGTTTTTAGTCAGGAATGGTATCTTCTTTTTTTTGTACATGGAAAGTATTTTCCAAAGACAGTGACTCTCTACTGCTGCTGACCCCTCCCACCGTGCTGAAGAAGATATACAGCACCTCACACACAAACACCCAGCTGTCACAAAGGAAAGCTGGTCACAGTGCAGAGCAGTCCCAGGGACTGACCAGCACAGGGTTTCCCTGATCATCAGCCTGGCATGTCTCCAGATTCCAGGTGATGCCTCTAGGACACCCAGGACACCTGGGTTCCTGCCGTGCAGGTAAGTCAAGTACCCCTCAGTTGTGATGTGAAGCTTCTGCAAGGTCTGCTCATGTTCAGCCTGCAAAGCTTGTCACTAAGCTCTAAGCAGTACTTTTCCTTTTGGCAGAGCATGGTGAAACTCTTGGTACATAGCCTGAAGGCCTGGCCCATATTAGGTCCACAAGCTCAGAGCACATTCCAAATGTCAGAGCTCTGCCCATGCTGGGCAGGGAAAAGGAAATACAGGTGGGGGGGACTTCCAGCACCACTGGAACACACTTGCAGCTCTGCACCATCATGAGCAGACAGTTCCTGAAAGCAAAACTAAATACAAAAACCACACAAATATATAAGTGAGAAGGCTCTTGCTACCAGAGCTGTGGATCTGATGTAGTGCTTGGGTGGAGAGCCATGTGCCTTTAACACCACAACTCTTGGGGGTGTCTTTTGAGGTCTTTGTTCATTGTGTACAACTTGAGGAGCTCTGTGTTTCAGCAGCAGACCAGATCTCAAGGGGCCATTGCCTCTCAAGGGCTATTAACATACTGCAAAACCCTTTTGATGCAGCTGAAATGTGTCTGACATCTGATGTCAGTAGCTGTTCAGCAGAGTTTCAGGAGATGTATTTCCTCTCCCTAACAGGAAAAAGAAAAAGGCATCTGTTAGATGCGATGAGAAAAGACTTCTCTGACCAGCTGCACACTGCAGAGCTCTGTTTGGTACACACAATTATCTGCTTTGTAATGCATATTTACTGCAAATGTGACGTGGTGCTGTGTTTATATAATAGCTGTGGAAGGCCATGCCCAAGCACACCTGCGTGCAGCTGCACAGGTGCCTGCTAGGAAGTGACTGCCCCGTGGCTCCTCTGGGCCCACAGCCTATTTTGGCAGTGATAAGCTGTCCCTCCGTTCACTGCTGCTGTGTTACACAGAAGATATCAGTGGGTGCTCCAGAAGATATCAGTGGGTGCTCCAGCACTGGCGAGGAGCTGCATCACAGCAGCTTTGCATGATGATGGCAGAAAGAGCACATACAAAAACTATTAGAGGTCATGGTGAGGGGAGTCAACACAAACACAGTACATGACACCCCCAAATCTCACCCTGAATGCAGCAGGGATGGACGTGTGGCTCTGTGGCATCTTAGCTTTTGCCAGGTGCTGCTCACATCCAGCAGAAGATGTAACACATACTTATTTTTATGCAGAACTGAGGCTGGGTTTAGGAGAAACAGTGGAGGCAGCTGTGGAACACAGCAGGTTACAAAAAATGGTGAGGGGAGAGGGGTCTTGAACATGCACTGGGCACCAGCAAGCAGTTCTGGTAGGGGGGCAGAAGTATCATAGAATCATTTGGCTGGAAGAGACCTTTAAGATCATCAGGTCCAACCATTAACCCTACACTGCCAGGGTCCCT
>JAOEGS010001261.1:0-59667 GCA_025447755.1 Corythornis vintsioides | reverse complement strand
GTCACAGGCCTCCAGCCAGACTCTGCTCCACTGACCACAACTCTCTGGGCTCTGTCCTTCAGCCACTTCCCAATTCACCTCACTGCACAGTCACCCAATCCACACTTCTTAAGCTTGGCTGTGAGGATCCCATGGGAGACAGTACTGAAAGCCTTGCTGAAGTCAAGAAGTACCACATCCACTGCCCTCCCCTCATCTATCCAACTACTTGTGTCATCATAGAAGGCTATCATGACTTCCCCTAACGGAATCCATGTTGACTACTTGTAATAAGCCTCCTTTCATCCATATGCTTAGAGATGGTGGCAAGGACAAGCTGTTCCATCACCTTTCCAGGGATGGAGGTGAGGCTGACCGGCCTGTAGTTACCTGGGTCCTCCTTTTTGCCCTTTTTGAATACTAGGACCACACTGGTCTTTCTCCAGTCCTCAGGCACCTCTCCTGTTCTACAGGACCATTCAAAGATTGTGGAGAGAGGCCTGGCAATAACCTCTGCCATCTCCCTCATCACTCATGGGTGTATCCCATCAGGGCCCATGGACTTGTGGATGTCTAGTTTGCTCAACTGGTCTCTAACCCAAACCTCTTCAACTGAGGTAAAAAATGTCACCCTCCAGAATTCCTCTGTGGTCTTGGAGACCTGGGACTCCTGGTAGCTGACCTTAGTAGTAAAGACCAAGGCAAAGGTCTTTACTTCATTCTTGCCATTTGCTGTCCCACCCTTGCCTCATACAGAAACTCCACACATTAATACCCTGCAAGCTCATCCTGCTCACATGTGCTGTGTGCTCTTCCTTCTGGTGACAGACAGCATGCTCAGTCTTCTCTACCAAATACTTTAAAAAATGCTATGCAGTTGGTGTGCTGATGGGTATCAGCAGTTTAACCCAAAAAGTACAAAAGAGGTAATCATAAGAAGCTTAATTTTTACAAATATAGCAAAGCATTAACTTATTTCAAATGGCCCAATATCAGCCTCAGCACTCCAGAAATTAAAATCACTGTCTTAATTATGCTATAAAACTGTTAAGTAGGTAAATAAAAAGAATGGGGGAAAAAAAAAAAAGTAAAGTAGTATATGTCAAAGAAACAAATAAATAAATCCACATTAATACAGCAATACTGGATGTTCCAGGGAATGAATTTCCACAAATGACTCAAAACTGATTGAGCTTCCACTTAGATAAAACTAATTTCCTCTTCTAGGGAAATTCCCTGCAAAGCTGTCTGCACATACTCTTTCAGGTACCTGGGTTTCTGGTTGAAGTTCAGTGCCTGACTCACCCAGGTTATGTATAGTTAGAACATGATCCTTGCCATATGAAGTGCCCTGGGAACAGAGGCCCTCAGGAGTGCTGTCCGAAATACCCGAGGCCTACAGGCCAAGTGGAAAATCCTGGCCTGCAAGGAGCTGGACATGTGTGGAAGTGTGCTGGTGCCTCTGTGCTGGGCTCCAGATTGCACATGGAGATGTTGTGGCAAAGCTGCATCAGAAAACACACGGCATGGAGCCTGAGGAGTGTGGGGAAGCAAGCTGAAAATCCCAAGCAACAGCTATCCTGCTTCAGTACTCTTCCTGTACTGGAAGATTACACATAGCTTCAGGGATTCACACATTTAGAAAAAAAATACTGAAAAACTGAAGAATCAGGAACATATTGTTTAAAAGTTGGAGAAAATGTATGAGATTTAGCAGAAAGAATTATGGCAGTTAAGTACTAGCAGGGAAACAACATTCTCAGTCTTAAAATCTGGTTAATCCAATGGAAAAAAAAATAAATTAACAAGCAGCAGTGACTGAAAGCTTAAATTCCAGTATGTTATTAAGCCACAAAGTTAGCAGGGAGAATAGTAACTGAAGAATTACTACTACTGTTCTGCCACAAAACTTTTACTCCAGCTTTCTTATTTCTTTTCAAAGATGCTTATGTAGAGTTATTCCTGTGACTTCAGAAACATTCTCTCTGTGACTTTAAAATGCAATTTATCACAGTTGAGTATCTGGCATTAGTTGCTAGTCCTGAGATTGAGACACAGTACCTATAAAATGTTACATTTTAATTAAGAGAGTTAGTTATCTGGAACAAAAGAACTCATTCTAAGCAACATCTTAGGGACCAGGTTGTATCAAGTGATTTATCCAACTCACTTCAGAGAATCTGGAAGACCATTTTCATTGGCTTTTATTACTTGGAATGGGAAAATGGAAAGAATCTATTTTTAACAAATATTTTAAATAAATATCTGTAACACAGCGAGATTCAGGTTTATTACCTAGAGAATCAGTTACTAGAGAAAAAACAGCAACAAAAAGAAATGGCAAATTGAACAGCAAGCTCACAACGCTGGCTTGAGTAGGATACTAATATATTTCACTGTAATATCATCTCTAATTTTGGGTCTGCAAACGGGGATAGTATGTCACAAGCTCACCTCAAACTACTGATTTATCCCTGAGCACACACCTAATAAATCAAGTTTGTGTGGTAAGTACAGCAAGGTCTGCAAGCTCATGTAGCTAAGATGTATTTAATTTAAATGACGTGGCAGTTACTGACCACTTTGAGTGCTGAAATAAGAATTATTTCAGCAATGAAATCTGCTAACTTCTGCACAGTGGTTTTATATCCTATGCATCACTGTGGCATTTTATTCACCTTGATTTGAAACACCACTGCATTCATTTTATTATCTTCCTTTAAATAAAAGGAACAGTGTGCAGCTTTAGCATCATCAGCAGAAACTGTAAACAAGGTTAAGTTCATGCCCAGTTTACATGTGAAAAACAAGTCTTTCTGAAAATTGGAGTATGTCATCCCTCTACAAAATTTATGAGTGGAATACATGCTTATTTTTACTGATTGACAGTAGGCCATACTACTCTGGGAATCAATTAGAAGAGTATGACATATTTTGTCACAAAGATTGCACTGTGTTTAAAGACATTTATGCAGTACACTCCTACAGGAAAAAATGAATACATGTAAGAAAAATGAGGCACCTATAATGAGAAGACATTACAATCTTTAAAATAAAAAATAAAAAACTGCTTGGTAAATGAGTCAGCTATAGAAATGTCTCAGGCAAAGACTTGATCACAATGACTTCATTATCCACATGAATTGGTAGTTCCCTTGAGATCTCAACTTAGAATATTTCTTTCCAACAATAATCTTGATCTGCTTCACTGTCAGGAACCAGCAGGTTAAGAACAAAAATTGAATGCCTTCATCAAAATTTGGTACTTCCCAAGAAAGAATTACTCTCAACTCTACAAGGCTTGACAATGAGATATTTGACAATACTGTCCACACACACATCCACATGCTGTCAATGATGAGAAGGAATAAAAATAGGTATTAAGTAAAGAGTGCCTGAAAAAGGACAAAGTCTTATTTTGGGAATCCAGGACTTTCTTTTACATAGTTAGGTAATGAGAATATAAATTTCTTTTTCTTCCTGTTCCTCAAGTACTTGAATATTTAAGTACTACTATTTTAATTTCCAGTTTGAACTGTCTCAATAAACAAACATTGGAAAGAATTTTGCATTTTTGTTTTATCTTTTCATGCTAAACTCACACTCACATTCAATTTACTGTCTAAAAAAATGAAGTGCAGAAACTTTCTGTTGGGCAAACATTACAGTGACATATTAATCAAACTCTAATACTCCAAACATCCTGTAACAGAACTGGAGCATTTCAGTAGAATTCAGTGAACAAAACAAATACAATTTTTTTTTTTAGAAGAAAACTATTGCAGATTTACAACTTACTAGCTCTGTATCTGTATAAAACTTGGAAGCTGAAAAAAAAACCAAAACAAAACAACTCACCAGCACTCCTGGAGTTCAGTGAAAGCCTTAGATATGCCCTACTTGCATGAGGCTATTGATAACAACATGGAATTTCCTATACACAAGACCAAACATATTTCTTAGGTAAGGTAGAGCTTGAACTGATGACCTGACTGTGCCACTCAGGAGATCTGCACTTTCCTGCACACTAACTGACCTTCTTGCTGGGGTGTTTGCTTGTCCTGGAAGACTCCTGTACGTCTCACTTTGGAAGTCACCTTACACCTGTCCAGTGCTAATCCAAATTTTTATCAACAGCTTTCCTGTTTTCCTTTGAAATGGCAGAAAAATGTCTCACATTCTGCTGAGATAGTATCATGACCAGGCAGAATTCTAAACTGTATCATGTTCTTTAAGTTCAATGACCTGTAGGCAACATTACACCTGATGGGTACTGAAACAACCAACCTGCAGCTGAGAGAAACAGCTGGTATTGCTTTGGTTTTGAAGTATTTAGATATTTATTTAATAGTAATTACAAAAACTTCAAGCATGTAAGAGCTGAGTCATGGACATCTCACCTTCCCAAACCTCCCTATCCTCTGTAATAAATCTTCTGACCTTGCACCTGAGATACTATTAGCATTCCCAGAACTGCTCACTGCCATGTAGCACCTGTGCAGGCTTTTAAGGATGACAGCCAAGCACCTGCAAGGCACACCTACGTGCCAAACCCTTGATTCAGGCTGCTCCTACCCCACCATCTTGCACTGTTCCCCCTCAACTGCACATGTCCAGCAGCACCCCGGGGCTCATCTTGGCAGAATCAGTTCCTCTTCCCACGTCTCTGTGTCTTTCTGTTTCTGGTTATTTCATCCACCAAATGAAGGATGCTACATAAAGACTGATTTTACTGTAAGCGTTAACACGAACCATGGACCTTGATGCAGGAGATGGGAGAAGGAAGGAAGAAAAGCAGCTCACACATTATTTTATTGAGGCAAGACCCTTACAAATACACAGGAGACAGAGGTGATCTTAAGTTCACCAGTCTTCCCCTTCAGACCATCAGGACATATATGAATGCCCATAGAATGGGATAATGCCTCCCTTCTCTTTAGTTCTTCCTCAGATACTCCATTTCACTGAAGTAAAAATATTTCTGTCAGCACTTCAATACTATCATCAAAGAAAAATGGATACAATTTGGTATATGGTTTACACATTACTGATTATCTAGAGATTTTTGTGTGTACTCAGACCGAGTCTATGGGGAAAAATGACAGAATCCATCACTTCTGAGCCAACGTTTTTGAGGGGCTGTTTCCTTGCTCAAATCCCTCTATTTCTATTTGTAACCTTTTCCAAGACACATTTATATGTTCCCACCAGCAATGTCTTCACATTTCTTATTACAGCATGCCCAAGTATTTCTTGCCAAAAAAGCCAGAAGGCAGCCCACTGGAATGACAGGGAAGGGGGCTAATTTTAGGAGTCACCGAAACACTTCCTTCAAACTATGCAATAAACCAACAGAAACCAAAATGGAAACCCACTTAGTTGATTTTTACACCACAGTTTTATATCTCAAATGTTAAATTACACATCATCTACCCAAAAAGGCAACCTGACTCTTTCTGCTTCCCACCATCAGTGCCACTTGCAGCACCACTTATCTACTTTACATCCAAAACAGTTCAGGTTCAAAACTGATTTTGAGGGGAGTGCACATGGAGGTTTCTTGCTTTTCTGGGTCTCTAAAGCAACTCCCAGTGGATTCACACAAGCCAGTGTCAGCATACAAACATGAGCACAAGTCCAGATGCTTGAGAGAGAGGAAAAGGGAGGGCAAGGATTGAGACTGCCTTTTCAGGAGGTGCTGGCTGTTAACATCTGCTTAGCTGTAACATGAAAGCCACGTTCAGAAAGGGACAGGGAGGATACAGGTAGCCAAAGGGAACCAATATTGTTGCCACAGCACCCAGACAGAAATACCTACAAAATGAAGGAAATAGGTAACAAAGCAGTGGCTCATTTATTGCTGCCTAATAGATTTTGACTGTGATGAAAAGCCTGGAAGATCTTACTAAAAATACAAAACAGAACAAAACCCCTCTGCTACTTGCTAATAAGAAACACACTATGATACACATCTTTTGAAAGGAATGAAGAGAATATAATGACTTATTAAGAGTTTTGATAATGCAGTGTTGGTGAAGTAAAAATGGAAAAATGAAGTTGGTGATGAAATTCTTACATAGTCAATGAAGAGGGGTGACCATTTCAATTATATAATGAGAACAGCTTCACTCATGAGAGGCCATGCTGGGTTAAGTGCTTTTTCTTTGGTGCAACAAAATATGGGGAATAAGAGCATTTTGCTTGGAAAGAAAAAGCAGCATTCTAGACTAATAGAAAATAGGATCACTTTTTCAGCTAAAAAAAATATTTAGACTAGTTTTATTGGGATATTTTCATAATCTACTTTTCATCTAGGACTGTTCTCTTAAGAGTTTGAAAAATCTGTAAATTGTAAAACATAATAGCTTTGCTATGAAGATAGTGTTCTTGTGATTAAATTGATACTCAGTGCATTGAATCCCATATTCACTACAAGACATAAAGCATAGATACTTTAAAAATGTGTATGTGTTAGATGGTTTGAATTAAGTTCTGAGGAGAGAAGTAGGGCAGAAATGGAACAGTAGAGCTTTCCTCTCCAAATACGAGATCTACTTCTAATAATATAGTTTATCAAAATACAGACAATTATGGAGAATGCTACCTTCAAAAATGACACCAGTAAATGGTATTTTTTACATTCAGATTGCCTCTGCATATGGGCATTTTGTCTAAGAATGTGTTTGCTCGTTCTGCATGTTGAACCAAGCTGCTAAGAGCACATTACAATAGTACTTGAAGATAAAAATAAATCATATTATCACCTCATTACCAGTTAAACAAATAGGAACAGTACCTTAAAGAAGCCCTTAAATTTTACGTAAGCATTAATAACAAAAGCATGCAACCATGGGGAAAAAATGTTGCAGCATTTTATCAGTAAGCACTATGGGCCCCAGTACACACAACTAGTAGCACTTTTCCAGAATTTAAAATAATGCTTTGTATGAAGACAAGGAAAATCATGACTCTTACTGCCAGATCCCAAAGTCCTGCCTAAAACTTTTGATGTGTTAGGGTTTTTTTTTTTAAGGATTTTTGTTTGTTTGTTTGCTTGTTTTTAAATAACTGCAAGCATCAGGAAACCTCTCTCATGACACCCACTACCTTTCTGATAAAAATAAGTTTTGGGGAAAAATAAAGCAGTTCTGTCAACTCGGTCAGAGGACTGGTGAAATTTGCCTCATCAAACTCTATTTAGGCTGGTCAAATAATTATCTTGCCTGTTTTTAAGAAAGCCTCTGCTTTTTATTCATCCTTCTCCTCACTTTGTAATGGGAAAGGCAAGCTGGGTTTCCAGAAATAATCAGAATAGGTGCAGACAACTTTTTTTCCAAGCACAACAAAGCATTTTAACCTTTAAAAGCAATTCCCTAAACCATCCCCTTTTTATTTAAAATAGTTTTGCCTTCCAAAATTTCACCTTAAGAAGTTAAATGGTTTGGCCACTGAACTGAGAAGTCAGAGATCAGCTAGATGTGTATCTCCAGCCTCAACCCACCAACACACTGGCACAGCTTCTTTTCATGACTTCTGAGACACATTCTGAGGCTGCAAATCCTTCTGCTTAGTAAACACACTGAGCAAGTGAAAATTCAGGGGCTACATGCCCCTTTGCACAAAGACTGGATTTTTCTCCAGCCCTCAAATAATCCCTTTCTCAAGACCACACAAGTGCAGGAAATCTATTTTACAGTTAAATTTGGTTACAACCAAGAATATAGAGCTATTACAAATCAATCTTACACGCAGATAATTTATATGTTCCAAAGTGCTGAGACATAGAAATTGAAAACAGAGTAATTCCACATAAAAAACCCTTCCTTCTCCTTGGGAATAAAATGGGCTAGATAGGCTGAGGTTGGGTTTTTCTGTGGAGAAGAGGGTGGAGATGTGTGTGGAGCAAAACTGTCAATAAAAGTTGAGAGGGCTCAAATTAAAAAAAAAAAAAAAATTAAAAAAATAAATCCAAATTCAGCAAATAGCTGCAATAAAAAAACATTCATACTAGCATTTCCCAAATGACATGTTTTGACCTATCATCCTAGTTGCATGTGGGACACAAGACAATAACATGAGCCCTTCAGAACGTAGCTCAGGATTCTGCCTATACAGAAGTAACTTACTCAGTCCCTCAGCATAAGGATGCTCCCCATCCATTCCTCTTGTCTGATTGAAATGGATCAAGGAGTTGAGCAGAGATTTTCCATTGCCCAGGACAGTGCCTTAACTTGCAGTTTCAGAGATTGTTAGAAGAGTCTCTATGACCCTCCTTTTAATGCTGAACTGCTTCCTGCAACACATTCACTAAGTCATATGTCTGCCTACAAGGTCAGGAAGAAAACATGTTTTTCAGCTGTTTCTCAAATTACTGCAGCAGTATTTTTGTTTTTCAGGGTAGTATTTTGTGAATAGATGCATCCATCTTATCTCATTTTCCTTAAATTAATAAAGATTTAAGAAATAAAATAGCAAATAAAGTCAAAGCTGATAAATACAAAGCAGTGAATGTGAAGGCAGGAATTTCTTATGGACTCTAAATCAGTATAATCAGACAGGAGTAATATCTCTGTGGGGAATTTAATGACCATATCACCTCAATTCAGAGAAAAAGCAAGATATCAGTGATTATCAGGAACAGAACACAAAATGCAGCACAATATCTTGTGCTACTGTGTAAACTCGTAACATTCTATCATCTGAAAATAAAAGATATAAATCTGGTCTTCCTATCTCCTGCTGGATGAACTAGAAAACAAGACATGGAAAAGACCAAAACAGACATTATAAGAGACCTAGCATTCTATCATCTAAAAATAAAAGATATAAATCTGGTCTTCCTATCTCCTGCTGGATGGACTAGAAAACAAGACATGGAAACGACCAAAACAGACATTATCAAAGACCTGGAACAACTTCTATATGTGGAGATATTAAATAAGTCTCAATTACTCAACATGAAAGAATAGTAATTGCAGGAATGTTTATTCCAGATGTTTAAGAAATGACAAGTGGCATGAAAAATACTTTTTAAAGAGTAGCCCACAGCTTCAGAGGGAACTACTTTCTTCTCTAACTCCAGTTAACTGTGGGAATTCATTGCTGCAGGATGATGGGCAAAAGCACAAGTTCAAAAATGATTTGACAAAGTCATAGAGAATTCATCAAGGATACCACATACAAATATGTTGATTCATTCTCTGGATTACTAAATCTTAAGCTGTGGATTGCTAGATACTAGGATGATATATGAAGGGAGTGTGTCACTGTGCCTCCCTTATTCTTACATCTTTCCCTAAGTTTATAAATTAAGGAAATTATTTTTGTCCAGTAGAAGTCTTTTCTCTAGTTGCTATCAAGTTCTCCAGGGGACAAAAAAAAACAAATTAAGAAGTGGCCCAGCTACTGACTGAATGTTGAACAAAGAGAGAAACAAAGGCTTCAGTCCAGTCTGAGTGCCCTCTACCTAAAACTATAAATGTTCCAACTCACCTCTTCCTTCAGGGTGTAAATGTCTGTATGGCTACATTTCCTTTCCAGTTTATTTTAAATGACCAAGTTTCTTTTATTCTGATTCTTGAATGAAGTTCTTGGCTTTAAAACAGAAGTTATTTTACAGAGCTAAATCTAACCAGCTGAAAAAAACCCCATTAATTTTATGTTAATTTACATCCTTGCATGGTTAACATAATACAGATTAGTAAGAAGAGCATAATTATGTTGTACGTGCACTGAGTGATCCCATATACATAATATTTTATGAGAAACCTTCTCCCATTCCATCATCCCTTTAATGTGTGTGGGAAAATAAACAGCAAAGGTAAACCAAGTCAGCAAGTAAAATACATTGTTTGAACTCCTTTAACTCTTCCTTTCACTCCAGGCCAATCCACGAGTATTACTGGGGTTTAAAATTGTTAAATATCCTAAAAGAAGATAAAATTACCACTTCTCTACACAGTCTTTCTTGCCAAGGCAAAATGTTTTGCCACGCTGTCTGCCTTTGTTTCACAGTCAGTATAAACTGTTCCCCCACTGGTAAGTATTCTAACCCTGTGGTGTTTATACTTTTCTTGGCCTGAATTATTTATCATCTTTTTCTCTACAACACATAAAAGAAAAAATGGGTAATGGAAGGGGGGCAATAATATCGCTGAAGCTCAAAGTACCCTTTGAGTGATGTAGATATTTTCCCTTTGATATGTTGTCTATTTTTTCTCAAGTTATTTAATACATTGTTTCTGCCCATGCCCTGGCTCATTTACATCATTTACTGACTACAGAAAAAAAAAAAATCAGTAAAAAAAAATCCACCTGTAGTTCCACCTAAGTGACTTTAGTGGCACTTTCCTCATCCAGGTTCATAATCCTTTGATCTTTGGTACACTACCTTTATATTGTCTTTGCTTTTCTTTGAATTATGGACACCTTAACAGTGTTCTCTGGTTGCCTCCCTCCTTTTAAATGTCTTTTTGAGCAACTTGAATCACTTCTAGCATAACAGCAAGTCACTTTTTCTTTAGCAGAATATTTTTAATTTAGACTCAACAAAGCAGTTAACAAGAGTGTATTTTCCCCCACTTTTTTCTTCTTTTTGAGTGTTTATTGTGTGTGAAAATTTCAAAATACACCATATAGTTGTGCAGTAATGTGTGTGTAGCTGTCCACCTTATTACTCATTGACTACTACAACAACAGCACAGATATTTTTGGTTTTCCACACTTTAATTGTACACATGCAAATAATACTAGCTTGTTGCACTAGAATGTTGTGGAAAAGCCACAAGTGTTATTGTATTTATGTATTTAAATGTCCTGAAATGAATCATAGAAAACCAGGTTGGAAGAGACTTCAAGAATCATTTTGGCCAAGCTTTCTTAGCAAAAGCAGTCTAGGCAAGATGACCAAGCACCCAGCCCAGGTTAATCTCTTGAAGTGTCCAATGTTGGGGAATCCACCCCTTTCCTGGGAAGATAATTCCAATATCTGATTGTCCTTGTTGGGAAAATATTTCCTCTTGTGTTCAACTGGAATCTCCCCCAGAAGTAACTTGTACCCATTACTTCTCATCTTTTCAATGTGAAAAACCAGTCTGTGCTGCACTCTTGGATTAATGTTTCCCATATTCAAAACCTTACACTTGTCCTTGCTGAGCTTCATAAGGTTCTAGTCAGCACACTCTTCCACCCTCTCCAGGTATTCCTGCAGGGCAGATCTTCCTTCCAAGAGTTCACTCTCCCACTCAGTTTGGTATCACCAGCAAACTTAATCAGGGTACACTTCATCCCATCATCCAGCTCATTTATGAAGATATTAAACCACATTTAACAGGGAATCAATACTGGAATACTGGGCTTAATGATGAACTGAATTGGACATTCAGTGTAAAAAAAGACATTTTACTCACTTTACTCACCTTTCTTCTTCTTCACTTTAAAAATATTTTCCTTTTTTTTTTTTTTTTTAGTTTATTTTAAGTAGATTCCCTGCTCTTCTATACCAAGTCCAACTGTTGTTTTCTTAACAACCCAAAGATGAGGTTTACTGCAGTTTTTTCTCCTCAGGGCTATTATATTAAGGCCTATCATGCTGGTATCTGATTATCTGCTCTACTATGACAAGATAATGTCTTGAGGGAACATTCTATTACCTCCTGTCAGTTCCCTTCTGTTACATCAACTCCTCTAAGAGCATGTTCACACAAGGAAGCTGCTACAGAGAAAAAAACACCCAGGACAATGGTGTTTATCTCAGGAACCACTGCACACCATATTTCCCTGTAAGCAGAAAGGTTTTTGCAGTATAGTGTAACCCACTTGCAAGGCAGACTGAGAATGCAGTTTCACATTAGAGCTGAGCTAACATAAAATGACCACATCATCACGGGGAGTGAACTACCACTTCTTCCCCAGTCTTTCCATCTTTTTCAGACAAGTGGTTCTAGTGTTAGAAAACTATCCTGACATAAAAATGTCCACTTCTTTCTAGAGTGTCTATTTTTTTCTTAGTTTAGCTCCTGTGTCAGCTCATTGCAGACAAGTATGGTTCTGGTGGATAAGGAGCAGGAATAGGACACCACTGGGAGTGGCAGAGGGAAAAGAAGTACGACCATGCTTTTTGGTGCATCTGCTGTAACATCAGACACTGGTGCACTTGCCCATGCCTACATAGATATTTCAGGACAGGACCAACAAAAAAACAAACATTAGATGGATGAACTTGCTCATGAGGCACGGAGTTGTCAAAAACAAAACATGCAAAAAATTCCTTCGCAGAGGAAGCTTCGTTAGTTAAGGCAGTATGGAGGTGCAGCTTCCAGAAATCAGGCTGAAGCCAGACTAAATGGTGACTGATAGTCTTCAGCTCTTTTTCAGTCCTTCTAGAAGGTGTCCTCTGCAGCTCAATGCTGGAAGTTAAAACAGGATTCATTGCCATCAAAGGACCACTTTGATGATTCCCTCTCAATTGCTTAAAAATCCAGAATCCAGAGAAATGTATAATCCCAGGAATCACATGAAGTCTGCTAAGCAGGTGATAAATCTCATCACATTTTTATAAGGAAACCTCAGGTGTAAAACCCTGCAAGTCAGCATAGCTGAAAGTGCAGGAAAGACAAGGACACTGAACTGACACCCAAAAGAAACAGACTGTAGGTACCTGGTCCATTAATTTCTTTTAATCGCCTAAGAGCTCAACTTAGTTTCATTTGCTTCCACTTGGCATCTGCTTAGACAGTTGGCCAGAAGGCTGGCGTCTTGCTCAAATACAGTTTGTCTTAATTATCAGAAGTCCCAAAGGTGCAAATGTCTTGGGGGGCTGTCTCTTTAATAAGGTACCAGCTTGCACGTATCATGTACTGTTTGGGATGAAATTTCCCCACCTCCCTTTTTTCATGTAAGCAATAGCAGCTGTATAAAACACCCAGCTTCAAAGCAAGAACACTGTCCTCCTTTCATTACACATTTTTAACAATTTCTTTGTATCCAGCCTGGAAGAACTGACATGCCATTAAACTTTTATTTTGGGGTTCATTTTGTTATTACATAAAGGGCAACAAAATTTGGTCAAAACAAAACATGAATAAAACCACTTTTATCTGTCTACAATTCCAGAAGGTTGCTTGGGGCATTTCTTGAAACAGTCATTTGGCTTGACCTGAATAAAAAGCTAACCTGTGCCTTCTCAATCAATTTTTAATTTTTCTATTATTCAAATAATAGACTAAAGCTGCTCCTGGAACAACTCTAAGTAAACCAGGAGGATCACTTTGCTTCTAATTGTGAATATGTCAGTGATAGTGATGGTATGTTGGAGGGAAAATAAGTGTTACTGGGCCAAAATTCCTTCTGTTGCAAAGTCAACTTATGTAGAGGTCAAATACTGGAGGTGTTTCCAGGAAAAATAAAATTAATTAAGTATGTCTTTGTGCAGCCACGTTAAATGAAAAGTGCAAGAGTAAGGTCAAACAGACTCGTGAAATGTCATTAAGATATAGTTGAAGTTAAATTCAACTATAGTTAGTTTAACTTAAGCAGTTAAAAAAAAATAAATAAAAACTTACAAGGTGGAGGCAGGTTCTCATATAAACCAAAGACAAATCTCAGGAAAAAAAAGTCTGTAAGCCTAAACTCAAAATATATGCCAAATATAGAGAAATACAGAATGATTAAGGTCCAACAAGGGACCTTAAAGAACTAGTTCCAAACTTCCTGCCATGGGCAGGGACACCTCTCACTAGACCAAGTTGCTCAAACCATATATATTATGGAAAATATATTTCCATTATCTTGTACTTCAGATGCTCTCTTTCTAGTGTGTGATCCTTCTCCAGGCTCAGAGAATCTCTTTCTGGCACTGACCAAAACATATACTCTTGAAAATGTTTGCAGGCAGCCAGAAAGTTGGCATAGTCAAATCTTTCTCTTAAGTGTCCAGCTATAAATGCCTTTACAAAATCTCTTAGAAAAGGAGTTGCTTTTTCTAGTAAAATAGACTTTTTAATGACCTTTCAATTACCTCATTGTCATTTATTGCTGCATTCAACCTGTCAGCATTTTCTCTGCTCTGCTAATAAAAGTGGCAACCAGCAAGTAGGGCACAAAAGATGACAAAGATAAATCACACTGTAGAAAATCCAACAAAGGGTCTATTGGTACAAAACTAAAGGAACAGAGAGAGAAGGCTTGGCAAAAGACAGTACTGCAGCATATGCCATTTGTGAGAACTAGCAGAGAAGGGTATTAACAGCTACCTGTGAGCATGGCACATCACTGTGTTAACCTGCTGAAGGACAGACAACACAAGGAGTCAAGAGGCATGAGAAAAATGGTGAGCCAAGTTCCTCCCCTGCAGAACAGGAGAAGTGAAGCACACACTCTTACTGCTGCATTAATGTAATGCCAACCAGTAATTAGTAGCAAAACTAATTTGGTTGTACTTTCCTGAGTGGGAAAGAATAGGTCAAATAGCCTGGTTTGAGAAGACAACATGTGGGACTTCGTGGGCAGCTGTCAGTGAACTTACAGAGCCATCCCAGGAGTGAGGTTCAAATCCTTTCCTTCAAATAACAGGCTAAAGCTGCTCCTGGAGTACGGGGGGAAAAAAATATCTTTACAGAAATACTGATAGCAAGTTTGCAGCAAGTTTGGTTTTTTCCCCACAGTTTTCTGCTTTTCCAGCTTCTTGGAACATATGCCATGTTTCAGCTATGCAAAAGCAATATGGAACAAAACATCACAGACAAGGACTCTGGCTTTTCCACCATCAAAATGCTGGGCTCCACTGATTTCAAACAAGCTGCTTAAGAGCTGAGCAGGAGCTGGAGTTTCAGTCATTATTATACTTGGAAAAATTGTGCTGGCTCCCCTCACTCTTTTGTCTTCAGACACTGTAGAGATCAGAACAATTTAGTCTGATTGCATAGGAGGCTGATCTGCAGAGATGCTGCTTTTCTTCTTGCTATATTCTGAATTCACACCTTTCCTCTTACCCCTGGGGCAGGGGTGAAGTAGACTAGAAAGGGGCAAAAAAAGACACAGAAATACTAGAGGATGTTTCTGTCTGGCTTTCAAGAGGACAAAACTCTGTACTGTAAGATGACCCAAGCCTTCAACTACAGGAACACAAGAGATCTTGACTCCTCTTCAGTCCACTAAGGTAACCAAGTGCTGTGCTGCATATGTGCAAAGGAAGAACTGTGCCACAACTCCACACAGTAAACAAGCAAACAAACAAATCACCCCACAACTGTACCCTTGAGGTATGTGCTGCCAACATGAAGCAGTGCTTTATACACTGCCAGACAGTGTATTCACTGCTTTGCTTTCTCCAATAAAGAGAAAAATATTCCCATGGTTGGTGATGCAACCCATAGATCACAAGCTTGATTACATTGAATGTTATCTTGTTTTCTATAGCACATGTAAGTCGTCCAGTCCAAGAGAAGCAGAAAGTCAAAGAATAAATCATTAATCAAGACATTTCTAATTGCTGTCAACAGATTTCTAAGTCAGAGTGAACTTCAAAGCAAGCATTAAAAATCATGAGACTGAAATGGCTAAGAAAGAGGGACACAGAGTAGCTACATAAAATGTAACAGATGAAGTTCTGGGCACAAAGCAGTGCTTAAAAAACAAACAAACAAACATGAAACCAAAAAACCACACCTATAAAAGAAACCAAACAAACACAAAAAACCACACAACAAACAAATTTAAAAAATAATTAAAAAAACCCAACCCACACCAAAAGACACAAAGTTTAGAGAAGAGCTAAAATTTCAAACTTTGGTCCCAACACAACAGTGCCATCCTTCCTCTCTGTCATCAGCACCATGCACATACCTGGGGAACAGGAGAAACACATTCATTTTCTTTATAACACTCCTTAAATCTTCTCCAAGACATGCCTGTCTGCAGTTCTGCATCAGTCTCAAAGATAAGCTCTCTAGCAAACCAGCACATCCAAATTCAATGCTGCATCTCAGCAGGAAGAAATCTTCCTTTCTTCATTAAGCTAAGCTTCCCTCTTCTTCAGGAGAGGTAGATATATTTCTCACCATTTTCTATATAGTTCTGCAAATACACTATCTTCTAGCAGTTAACGTTGCAGGATAATCCTGCAATATGAATTATTAAACAGACAAATATTTAAAAACCTTTAAAATAGGAAAAAAAAAAAAAAACAACCAAGCCAACCAACCTTCTATCCAAAGTACTCTGAGTAAACTTTTTGTAATCTTTTTTAAATTATCCTCATATAACTCCCCAACCAAGATGATTAAAGGTCACTAGTACATTGCAAAGCATATTTTAATGACATAAATTCCATTATAATTGCAACAACTATTCCAGCCACAATTTAGATGTAGAATCCAATTATCCATTTCATTTTCATTTACACCTCATGGGCTAGATCATTTATCATGTTTCATGATAATGATCAGAAGGCACATGGAAAGTGATTTCTGGAGGTAACAAATTACCTACCATATTAACATAGCTTACAAGATCCTGTCAACAAGTACTATGCATAAATATGAGGTAATTAAATTTACAATGTGCAGGAGCATTTGATATGCTACTTGCTTTTCTAGCAGATGCCAAAAAGATCTGGGTTACTAAATTCAACATACCAGTTTAGTTGCTTAAGTACAGTAATTTAGCTCCTCATAACACATCAGGAATCATTATGCCACTAGAACACCAACAGGTAGATGGCATGCAGCAGGCTCAAGATCTGGAGACCAGTCTCTCATCATCTGGTATTATTGCTTCTTACCACTGAACCATCCATCATGTCTCCCAGACAGCTTGGAATGATAGTGCTGGACCCTCACATTACTCCTCCTTGAACTCTGTCTCATTCATCTTTTGCATCATTCTGCTTTTGCAGATAAGTATCATCTCTCTGCTGCAAAACTGAGTGTGAACCTGTAATGCCTTTAACCTGCAGTGCCACTCTAATAGTAATTGATTTCTTTTTATTGCAGAGACAGTGTTCACTAAAGACTGTGCATGGCTGTTGAAGCCATGAGATGGTCAGTTCAGTGCTGCAATGTAAGCATCCTACACCTTTAGAAATATCACCAGTTTCCAAGGAAATATTGCTATATTTCCACAGCTAGCTATTTTATAATGCATGTATATTTATCAATATAGAAAACTGGTATGGGAATATATATGCAGTTTGTGTTCCTGCAATTCATCTACAATTTAATAGCAAGATTCACTCAAATGCAGCTGAAAATTAATGTCAGGGGTGGCTTCACTTTGTATTTTTGTTAAGCAATTCAGTATTAGAGCACTATTAGATTTTTAAATACATACTAAAGCACACAGGTGCACCTGCATTCAAAAAAGGAACTTAGATTAACTCTACATTGATCATGGCAAGACTTCACCAGCGTGATGACTTGTATACCATAAACCACCCAAGACTAAGCGTTTTAATTCAGCTTCATCTGAATGCTGTTATAAAAGTTTAATAAATCAAAATGATCAAAATGCCCCCAGTGGCAGGTTGGGATTCAGTTTCCAATTCAAATTCACTTTAATATATGGCTTCTCTGACATCCTGCATTTTCTGCCATCTATGTTGAATTCCAAATGCACTCCTTTTCATCATTACCATGCATCTACTCATCGGCACACTTTTTAACAACCCTGCACAATACACAGAAATGTCAAACCTACAGGGGCTTTTCCCCTCCCTGGAACTGGAAAATGATGGCAGGCAAGGGGAACTTTGTCTAGCCTTAAGTAAATATGTTCTTAACCTTCCCTCTAACGTCAATGGCATTTAAACTGAGACAGACCATCCCGAGTTGTGGTGTTCAAATGAAACATTAGATTTAAAGAAATCTGGAGACAAACCAGATACTGGAAGGGAAATTATCCAAGTGAAAAACGGCACTGATGTGATGGGGCAGTCTGGAGACATCTCTAATTAAGATGAGAAAAATCACGTTACTGCAAATGATTGTCATGTCTTTGTGCTTGGATAGAACACAGATATTCGAAACAAAGCCAGCCCCTTATCTCCTGCCTGAAATGACACCTGCTAAGAGCAAATTCTGCCTTGCCTCTTTCTTCCCTCTGCACTGCCTCACACTGTCTAAACACAAACAGGGATCCCACTATTCAGTCATTACGTTTTAATTCCCCAAATGATTTATTTGCTATTTGGATTCACCTATGTACTTTCTCAAGAAGGAGGCACATGAGAAAATGATAGAGGTATAGGATATCACCTAAACGACCAGACCATGCTCATGCAATCAATCATTAATGCCAGATCTGCTCTATCGCTGGCAACACAATTTTGAACTGGGCTGAGCAAAGCTGCAGCATAACCCAGCTTTGCTGGATTAGGCAGAGCAGGTGATAACCAGCTTATGCTGCCTGGATGGGGGCTGATAATACCTGCTCTGCTACAGAGGCAGAAGACCCCAGATGAGTATTACCTGAAGCCAGCACTAAGCCTGCTGGCACAGAGCTAACTCCTCTGCAACCATGAACTATCTGGCCACATTTATCCCACATCACTACCTCCCATTACAGACTTCCACTGATTTTGAATGACCCTACTGCTGACTTTATTTTACTGCCAGATCTCCATGGGACCTGACAAGATCCAAGCAGAAGCCCACTGCCTGGCAAGGAGAGGAGGGCTCTTTTCCTGCCTTCCTCACCACTTCTGGATCTCAGGTCATCTCTGGCGAGCTGACTACACTCCACAGTAAGGCAAAGGTTTTCCAGCCAGGCTGAGAGGGAACAGCTCAAAGCCCATGTTGTTTGTTGAGCCAGTCCACAGAAGTACCACAGCCCTAGAGCCAAGAGAAAGAGAGGAACTGTGTGCATCTAGAGGCACAGAAGATGAGGAGAGGAACAAAGCCTTTCTTCCTGCCAACAGCTGCCTTCTCATCATTGCTTTACCAGAACACTAACCACAGCAATCCTTAAAGCCTACAAACCTAACGTCAAAAATTCCTTTCTGGATTAATCTTGGCAAAGAAAATAAACAACCATTTTATCAACTGATGAGATTTCCATCATGCTGCACTAGCAAGTGGTGTGGGACAACAGGAGCAGACCTGCAGAGTGAAGGTGTCAAGCAAAACCTCCTTGTGCATTTCTAGTGCTTTTGCCTGGAATGAGCTTTAGTCATTACTGACTGGCAGACAGAAAGCATTATGTGCCTAGCTTTTGGTTACCTTCCCTTTAAAACAAGGGCAGTTCTCTTGCTCTGAAGGGAACTAAGGGCCAGGAAGTGGGGACAATCAGGAGATTCCTTTAAAAGCATGTTCCTGTCTGAACATTTAGGTACATAGTTGAAGATGACTCAGAAAACCAGCCAGGCCTGCTACATGTTCATTTGTGGACATAAAACAGTGTAATAGCTAATGACACACAATCACATCTTATAATTAGGAAAGACACAAGAAAAACTGATTCTAAACACTAGATGCCTAGAAAACAGCTTCAGATATATAAAAGCAGTGCTCAGAAATAAATAAAAATAAGCATGTCAGTATAGAGCTGGCTAATTACCAGCATCCCTAGACTTCCTTTTTTTTATCTTTCTCATGCTGGTTCCCACCCAGACCCCATTGGAAAAGATTCCCAGTCATGGTTTCCTAGTGAGAATTGAGTGAAGGAGAAAGAAGAGGGCTTCCACAGGGTTTGCTATCCTATGTGCTCTAATACCAGTAGGATAAAGCCTTGCAGGAAACACAAGAACTGCTGGCTGCTTGGACTCACAAAGCTAAGTGCCACACAGCATCAGCAACCACCACAGATGTCAGGAAAAACTATACAGCAGGCAATGAAAAACATAAATAGACAATGTCCCTTGCACTAGTTAACTGTGAATCTGTTTTGTTTCCTACATGGCTATTTTAATGGGTGATTTTTAAGTCAACTATGATGCTTACATAAAGATATTTAGCAGTTACAAAACTCTACTGATGTTATAAAGGTATGCTTTGACACAAGAAGTTCTACATTATCCATTCCTACCTGTGAGTGATAACTGGATTGAGTTTGATTGTTTAGGAGACTCTAGTAAAAATAAAGATTGAAAAAACCCAGCATGTATCATCTCCATCAACTTGCACAGTGTCTTCTTACACGTAGCTATTCATTTCATATTTCATTAGCATCTGAGAAACTCTTTTGACAGGGTTTGTGGCTTCACATGTGAAGCAAACAGCATACTTTCAAGAAGAACCAAGTTAAGATGAGCAGTATTCTCTCTCTGCCTCTGTACTTTGCCCCTGTGCTCTACATTCATTTATTTTCTCCCTGAACAAGAAACTAAGGCATAACACTAATGTACAAGCTGAGAGGATATTGCCCCTTACTTAAAAAAAGCCTGAATCATAGACTACTAGGAAGGTAAAGTCCTATGGCAGCAAGGGCCTCTGTAGCTGCTCTTCTCTGATACTGTGCCCCAAATAACACCTACTGAGCTCAGCCATGGCAGGAGATGGGGCTACAGGGCTTTGGCTTTTGCTCTGATCCAAAATGTTCACTAAGAAGATGCATATCAGCACTGAAAACACTAGCATTTGCCTAATAATATTAATTGAGACTATCAAGCAGTACAAAACTCAGGTCTTTTGAGATAAAAGCAAAATGTGTGCTTTGTGTATTTCAGATGTTCCCAAAGAACAAATCACAGAACTACAATAAAGGAACAGTTCACATGAAAAAGACTTCAAGAGAATTATATAGAGATAGAAACACTCTCTACCCAAACTAAGCCAATGCTGCAATGAATCAATTGGCTATGCAAAGGCCATTACACCAAACACCAGAGTAATCTTTGTCAAGAACACAAGGTTATACTTTAGTGACACAAAAATTAAAAAATCATTTGCACATGAAAAGACTTCAGAATGAAAGCACTTTGCTTCTCTTTTGAAAATAAGTAAATAATCAAACTGACTGTTACAAAGCACTGCACCATTTCATGTTTAGCATGTCCATTAATGATGTGGATGATGGGGCAGAGTGTACCCTCCAAACTGGGAGGCACAGCTGAGAATGCCAGAGGGTCACACTGGCACCCAGAAGGCTCTCAACAGGCTGCAGAAATGCCATGACAAAAGCCTCAAAGTTCAGCAAGGTCTTGTGCCTGGAGAGGAACAAGCCCTGGCACCACCATATTCACCTGTGGATCCTGGTGGACACTACATTGAACATGAGCCAGCAATGTGTTCTTATGCCTAGTGGTATCCTGGGCTACATCAGACAAAGCATTGCCAGCAGACTGGGAGAGATGAACCTTCTATCCAGCACTGGTGAGACTATACCTGGAGTTCTTGGTCCAGTTCTGGGCTTTTCAGCACAAGACAGATGTGGACATATTGGAGAGAGTCCAATGAAGGGAAGTCCAAAGATGAAGGGACAGAAGCATTTCTCCCATGAGGAAATGCTGAGAGAGCTGTGACTGGAAAAGAGAAGGCTCAGTGGAATCTCAAAAATGTGTATAAATACCTGAAGGGTGAGTCAATCAAGGACAGAGACAGGCTCTTTCCAGTAGTGCCCAGGGACATCATCAGAGGCAAGCTGAAATGTGGGATGGTTGTCTGAACATCAGGAAATGCTCTTTTTCACTGTAAGGATGACCAAGCACTGGCACAGGTTGCCCAGGGAGGTTGTGGAGTCTCTATACTCACTGAAACTTAGAAGCCATCTGGACACTGTCCTGGGCAACTGCCCCTAGGTGGTTCTACTTAAGCAGGGGACTCCAACCAAGTGACCTCCAGAGGCCACCCATTCTCTGATGCTATAATTTCAAATGTAACCTTGCATAGCCAAGATCATTCAACACATAACAATGGAATCAAGCCTTTTATAAACACTCTGCATTTCTGTTACCTCTTGCAAACCTAAATCTCTTTTAAGGCTTTTTTTTTTTTTTTTTTTTAAATCCAAATTATTCTCTCCTATTTCTCCAGTAAAACCGTATTTCCTGCATTTTTTCTACAGAAAATGAGCAATGTACCTATTAATTAAATAAACCAGAGACAAAGCCTTAGAAAATGAGATGACTGTAGCTAGTGTTGCCTGAGGAGAAAGTGAGACTGATACTCTTTCTAGTATAGTAGATGTATGAAGAGCTCAGGACCCCTCTTTGGTTCAATTTATGAATTAAGAACACACAGAATTACTGAGGTATTTCCCTATAATTTTGTTTCTTTTTTCTTATGTAAAGGAGGCAGGATTTGACTTCAGATTGATAGCCTCTCTTTACCTGCTGTAAGAAAGAGTGGATTGAAAATAGGAAGATTCCTGTATTAAACCTGCTTGAAGGGGATAAAATCTTAATACGGTAGAAAAATTAAAACCAGAGGATAGCACAGAAAGATCAAGGTAATTGGATCCTAAACTCTCTAAAAGCAGCTTACACCTAAATATACACCCAAAATATAACTTATGTTTTATAAGCAAGGGTTAGCAAAACTTCACTAAATCATTTCAGTATTTTTCCAACTGCTGCAAAGTCATTAAGACATGGTTATCTCCTTGTCTACAGGGATACAAACATGAGAGAATTAGGCTTCAACTAATGGAAAAACTTGGAATATAAAGGAGTTTTGAAGGTGAAGCGAGGATCCAAAAGAGTAGCAGTGTTAATATCTGTAGTCCAGGAAAGCACCTAATGAACCAGGCATGGCAGCCACATGGGTCTTCTGACTCACAGCTAAGATGTTTGCATACACCTACAGCAGTCTGGCGATGGTTCAAAGGGGCACTTAGCCAAGATAACAGTGTAAAACCCACACATTTCAACGACCTGGACTGTGGAATCTCTCTCTCCAGTCTCCCTCCTGCTCAGCAATTCAGTGATTTATAGAAACACACAAAGACCCAGCTCAAGCCTCTTTAAAGATATAGTCCAAAGACCTACTACCTATCACTGCTGCCTCCTGGAGACTGAATTTCTAAACACTTAACAAAGTATCACTAATAACCTGTTTCCTCTGGCATTTATGAAGGTGGCAGATAAGACCAGAAGTGCATAAAAATAGTAATACTATTTATCAGACAGAGAACCTAATACTGGAGGACAGAGATAATGGGTCATTTTGTAAAACTATTACAAAGACTTAGCTAATTTGGAAATAGTGAGTTTATTTTCAGACTACCTGATGCATTTACTTCTACTTGCTACTTTAGTACTCTCCTTGGCCTATTTTTAAGTCTGCTATTATACTGAAAAAGTAAACTAGTTAGCAAAATTGAGTACACACACCCAGAGCAAGTCCAGCAATTTCACTTTTTTTCCAGACAAAACCAGTACTAGCAAAATTTGGAAAACAAATTTTAGTTCACAACCTTCTTAAATGGAAATATTTGTTATTCACAAGTTTTTTTTGTAATAGAAGAAAACAATGCCCTATGAGAAGCACTTGCCAGGGGTAAACTCCATCTTCAGTGTTCATCACCAGGGACCAGTAAATTGCTGGTTTTCCTATATAAAATCCTTCAATGAATTTCAAACAAGAAAGGCAGATATGTCACTGCCAGGCTTACTTACATAATAAGAACTGCTCCTGATAGTAAACTAAGCCCAGTAAGGGAAACAAATTATTATCACAAACCACACCAAAACTTAAAGCTAATGTTTTAGAGAGACTGCTTGTTATAGCAAAGCAAATACAAGACAGAAAAAAAGCTTCTCTCATATTAACAAAATCATAGAATAGATTGGTTTACCAGAACTTCTGACTTCTGAAATTACAGCCACAAGACAGCAGAGAAAAACATGTGGAGGAAAACTGCCTGTCTCTCCTGTTGCTAACTCAGATTTAACCAAGGACATGATGACAATTCCATATTGGAACTATAAATCAAGATGTAGGCCTCCCCTTGCTTTGACCCCACCACAGAAGAGCTATTTGGGTTAGATGAAGAAATGTGTAAAAGAAAAATTACATCCACCTAGTAAAAACATAAAAAAAAAAAGTTATAATTTATTACTCAAATAGAAACTTATCAGTAGAAACAGACATAGGGTAGAGCTTTTCACAGATTTACAACAAGCATTACAGTTGATTCATACATTTTGAGCTTTTTTCCCTTATTTTTCTTCCCTGTCTTTAACCTACATTTTCTTGCAACTGATCCATGTAAGATCCACCTTACTTTCTACTGTTATGCAGTCTTTAATAGCATAATGTTTTGTACAACTAGTCTGCTGACAACATGTAGATGGTTTAAATTAAAACAGTCTTTTTTATTTTTTTGGACAATCAGTGCAATAAACTAATGTTTGATATTTATAAAATACTGAGCCATTCGAATCTTCCCATTATACTGCAGCCAAAGTAAATTATTTTATACATGGTCCCTGCAGGACTGCCTGAGTGCAAGATATTCTGAACAGGGGAAAACTACATTTGGATTATTTTACATAGTTTTGCTAACAAGATGCATAAGAACATAATGTCAGTTCACCTCTTCCTGACAGACACTTTTAACATGACAGGTCAGCCAAGATGTTAATCCGTGTGGAACATGGATTACTATTTTCATTCAGTTTTTATAATTCCACATTAAATAGCAAAAGCAGTAGAAATACATTGATTGCATGATACACTTGTTCTCAAAAATCAAGTAAGAAACAAGTAAAAAGAAATTATCAGTGTCTTGTTCACTTATGCATCACAGCTACTGATCCTCACAGCATCAAGACCTCAAGAAACTATCTTCCCAGAAATTGCCAATTCACTGGCCAAAATGTAAATAGACAATTAATCAGGTGGAGCTACTCAGGAGTATAAAACAACTAACAGCAATGACAACACCAAGCTTCCTGTAAATGGAAGAGGAAAGTGAGAGCTCTTTCTACACACACCCAGGAATGAAAGCAATGCCACAGAAGCCATGTAGAACAATCAATACAGTGCAGCCACTGCCCTGGGAGCTGAAGACAAGCTCTAAGCAAAGGTGAGACATTAAATCATTGACTGAAACTATTTCTTGTAAAATGTCATAACTGAATTACAAATCCTATCCTGGCAAGATTTTTCTTCAAAAAATTTTTCAGAGTAATTGAGTTATCTCTTTCAGGGTCTTTAGATGTATACCATCCTTCCCAGGTATATTTGTGATAAAGTTTAGAATTCCACTGAAATAAATTCTTCTGTTAAAGCTCAAAAGGAAATAACCAAGTTTCAGTGGGATGTACATTATATAACTAGAAATTTTCATTACCAAGAGTAATAAACAAGTATCAGATTCCTCTACATCTCTATTATGGTACCACACATCTGTACAGATGTGGAATATACAGGGAGCTAGTCCACAGATCTTAACACCCACATTTTGAGTTTCTGGGCAACAATTCCTGTTGCTCATCCCTTGCTCTCTAATAACCAAGTGCTGTCAATAAAGTTTGGCTCTTACAAACTGAAGACCTTATCATTACTCAAAATGATCTGGAAGCAATACTAAAGCCATGACAAAGTAAATTGTGTTTCATCATTTTTTTTCCCCTCCTCTGGCTGTGAGAACACACAGATCAATACTCTTCAGCATGAGAATTCTGCAGTGAAATTTTCATTTGTTACAAACAGCAACAAAAGGGCCCCAAGCATGCCCTGTCACTTCCAGTTTAGAAGGAAATGCTCTAATAAACTCTTCCCCCTGGGTCATCTTTGACAATGGGCAATACTATGCCAGCTCTTATTAAAGGCAATTCGTATCAGTGGCCCAAAAATTTCCTTTAAAATTATCATCTTTTGTATCCATGTAGCAGGATGTCAGCTTTAAAGTGGCACTGAGATATAGGACCTGTCATTATGCTTAATTTTCAGTACAGTTTTAACACCAGGGTAGCTGATCCCTAAGGGTATGATTTTTTGGCTAACAGGATTTATTTAGTGGTTATCCAGACAAACAAGAAAATATATTACTGTATATTGCTTTTCAAATATAACAGCAAGCAATAAATCCTACTATAAAACATAAATCTTTGTTCTCTACCATGATGTCAAATAGACAAAAATGTTTAAGATTAATCTTTTTTTTTTTTAAATTATATATATGTGTATGTGTGTGTGTGTGTGTGTATGTGTGTATATATACATATATGTATTTTTAAAACGACTTAAAATTCTTGGGTTTCTGATCCAAAAAGCACACAAAAAGTATCATTAACCTTAAAATGTAAAGCCTATATAGCTGTTGCATATAGCTAGTTATCAAGTTTGTGCTTCAAGCCATAAAGATGTTATACTCTATCAAATGACCTCAGCTTCTCAGCAGGACAATATGCTGCATTTAAAAAGAGAGTATTATGAAGTTTGACATTATCTATTTTTTTGAGAGAAACAGTGTTTTAAACACCATTTTTTGCTCAATTATACTAGGAAAAAAAAAAAAGACAACTTAATTTATTGGAAAAATACATTGACTTGCCATGCTTTTAAGTCTGCTTTCATCCTGTAACAAGATAAATTTCATTTTAGAAGTATGAAGATCATCTTGCACTTTGCTAGACAAAAGGTACATATCTAAAGGAATAATAATAAAAAAAAGCTGTTAACATATTGTCTAAATCCTCTTATGGTCAGCAAAGCCCATTTTTATTGATGTCATATAGAAGGCATAAAACCCAGTTGACTTCAATCAACTGGTCTCCCAGGGAAAAGACTTCTGCCAGCAAATGCCAGATACCAAATCTCAGAGCATCTGCTTCATTTATTTCTACAAGCTGAGGACAAACTTGTTTTCCCTGTCCCAGCTCCAGGTGCAATGTCTCACTCCCCTCTGCCAACTGACCAAACAGCCCATTGCTGGACCAAGACAAGCAAGAGCACATTGTGCATCCTATCCCTACACTTACCTTGATGGAAAAGCCACTTCCACCACCCCCTAATTTCCCCAGCAGTGGCAGCACAGGCATACTTGACAAAGCACTTATATTTTCCAGTCAAAAACCATTAAGCCTTCACTAGCATGAGTGAAATGGGCAATATCACTGGTGACACTATTAGGCAAGGAGAGGCTTAATAGCTCATCTCAGGCCAAACAGCAAGTTACTTCTGGAAGTGAAAACTGACCCCCTGTATTCTACCATATCCTTTGCTAGTCAATATTTCATGCTACCAGAACACAGAAATAAAAGATCTCCATCCCAACACTGCCACACAAAAGCTATGGTTGCACCCCAGCAGGCTTCTGAATGAACTGCAGCAAAAAAAGTATTTAATGTGCAAAAAGCCAGTTTTTCATCCTCCTTCTTCAGAGGTTGGAAACCAACTCAGAACATCTCCATAATGTGCTCAGTCCTTAGGTAGGTGAAAGTTTACAACTATTTTTATATACCTGTCTCCTGGGTACCAGAACAATGTATTAATTGAGGTACCACCAGTCTGCTCAAGGCAACAGATACTAGAAGTCACTGCTAACTAAGTAGAGTGGAATCTCTCTTACCTGTGTAGGTATTTACAAAAAGCAAAGATATTTTCACATTAAGTTCAACAAATAGCATCCAAGGAAAAGCATACAGGCATGTTACACACGTTACAACATTGCAGGATAAGGGTTTTTACACAGATGCATTCTACTGAAAGTCATTTTAAGAAGTTCTGCAAACCAGTATTTCAGTTTAGGATCATTTCAGAAGTTTCACAGGGCTACCTCTGAACAATGATTTCAGATTAAAGCATCTGTAGGCTTAGTAAAAAGCAGTAGAAAGAAATTGTATTAAGAGCATTTAACATGATGAAATCAAACAAAACTTTACCTCGAACAATAAGTTGAGCAAAGTTGGACACCCCAGAGCCTCTCTCTGACTGAGTTACACACCGGTACAAATCCTGGTCGGTTTTTGTCACTTCTTGCAACTTAAAGGTAGCAGCAAATCTTCTGTGATTGATATTTTTAGTCTGAGCAACTGGAATATCTTCCCCATTTCTTCTCTGAAAATAAGAATAACCAAGGCAGAGTTATCTCGTAAGAATACAAAAGACATTTATCATGATTATCATACAAAGAATACCAAAAAAAAAAAAAAAGGAAAAAAACCCCAACCCAAAATGCATTCAGCCCATGCTGCATTTCCATGGTAGAAAAGCTTAGTGCTGAGGTCTCATCAAGAGATAAGCAGCACTCAAAAGCATTTCACAATCACATTGGGGAGTTAAAAGCACCATCAGGCTTTCTCCTTGCTGCACACCATGACCACAACACACTCAACTGCCACTGCTTCATAGCTGGAACCTTCCACTGTGCAGCATCCACCAGCAGCAGTTGTACTCCTTAAAAAATTCAACTTGAAAATAAATTATAACAGATACACTGGGCTTATTATAAGAATATTTAAACGAATGTGGCATTGAGGGACTTCACAATTTTTCAGCATCTCTTTTTCAGCAACCAGCCAATGCTTCCTTTTCAATACTAGCATTTATCTATCCACATTCAAGACTTTCTAAAAATGTACCTGTATTATACTAAGCACCATCTATCTACTTAAAGCTAGTTGAAATAAAAAGAGGAAAGAAGGAAGCTGCTGAAAGAGCAGTAATGTACATCTCATTTAAAGGAAGGAGCTTAAAGAGTTCTGAAAAAAAATAAATCATAGCTACCGCAAATCACTGAATTTAATCTGTCTGGAGCTGCAGGGCAGGGTGAGAGGTCAGTAAGGTAGAAACAGTTTGAGCTCTTTTGTGACTCTTTTTCCTTATTATCATTCACATTAAATACTCCGTTTTTATTGCAATTGAAGACCAGACCCTCCACCAAAAGTTAGCATTAAAAAGCCCCCCCCAAAACATGCACCAAGAGAACAAACAATGGCACTGCTCTCTCCCATGGATCAACTGCACCTTATTCCCCAACCAGGATAATGTTTCTGAGTGCTCAGCTTTGCTCAGTCCCCATAAAGACATCATCTTTGCCTTGTAATTGCATCACCTGCTCTGCTCAACATGTAGCAAAATGTGACCTCCATGGACATTTTTAGCTCTAATCAACCCCTGGCATGAGACACTTCATTGAGGTCTTAAACTCCGAGCTTTCTGTCTAACACAAGAAGTGCTACTGCTGAGCCACAGAAGTTAATAACCTGAAAGCCTGTGGCAAAATATAAAGGGGAGAAAAAGGAGCTGAGTTAAAGCTTCACGTGTATATTAGCCAGCCTCCTGTCACAGGCTTTGTAATACTCCAACACTTTGTTTTAGATCTACCATTCATGATCTTAGCGTGGGTTAGCCATTCTCTAAACACCTGTGCAGGTAGATTAGTCAGGGGTTGAGCACTGCTTCAAACTCACTGAAACCAGGATTCACTTTAACTATTAATAGGTTTAAACAGATTAATCTTAGCTTCTGCTGTCTTTCTTGAAGCAGTCAGAGCACCCATCCCATCCTTCACTGCAAGCCTTGGGTGAAAACATTCATTTATACCAACCTGGCAGATTTCAGTCATTGGTATTCCACTACCAAAGACCATCACCTTTATCAACAGTAGCTTTATTGGTGTGACTCTTCCTCATTTCATTATGCATTTTTCCCATGCCTCAGTCACTCCTTTTGCCATTACACTAGAAATGTCAGGGAGCTTCTACCCCGGGGCACACTCAGCCTCCAGGGCCAGGCCAGAATGCACAAGGAGATGCAAAGACTGAAAGCAGATCTACAAGATGGTGCATAAGACACTTCCAAAGGGTACTCTTTCTGCTTCTCCATAAAACAGGCAGCATCTCATAACCAAAAGCTTGTGGGTTTGGTTTTTTTTGAGGTTTTTTGGTTTTGTTTTGTTTTTTTATACTATCTGACAGGGTGTACATAGGGCAAAAGCAATGGAGGCTGGGCACCTGGAAATCTGGATTGACCATGGCACAGCTGAGTGACCCTGTGGTAGACACCGACCAGGTCCCTCCTCGGCCATGCAAATATTTGTCTCCTGTTAAGGAAGTTTGCTGGTGCCTGCAAAAACTCCTACGAACCAAAGTCCATATTGAACTTCAGGGATCCATGAAATTATTACATTCCAATATCACAGAAATGAGTAATGATGTCAAAAGCTGTGTTTCAATGCTGCTAAAACTAAAATTATTTTGTGTGAGGTGCACCTCCCTCTCTGGTTAGCTGGCTTCTCCTGAGAGCAAAAGCTAAATCCAAAAGCAGGATTTTCAAGCTACTTCTTTCCTCCCTTCAGTTTTGACCAAAGGCTTGAACTCTCTGGAATGGTAACTTCATATAAAACTTGGATCTAGTGCCTTGAAGTAACCAGAATGAATAAACCTCATGGTACTTTCTTTCTCTCATACTTGTTTGTGCCCCCCACACCACGTGCTTTCATTGTTACACCAAAACCATCAACAATAGGAAGTCAGGCTCCCCCAGTAAACAAAAACTTGCAATGTAAATGTTAAAATGTCCAAGCATCATATGATAGACAGAAGGTGTCTTTTTAAAATTTAGATGATAGCAGACTCAGCAGGTAATCCATGTAATGCAGTCATTCTTACTCTGCTATGAAGGGAAAAATAAATATTAGAATGACTCACTTCAGTAAGTCTTTAAATCTGAAGACCAAGCACTCAGTCTGCAGCAGGGAAGCACATCCTAGCTAGCTGGGGAAAATAATTTACTCTCGGAAGCAATGAACTTGCTTACTTAAGCTTGCCTGCATGCTTTGTGTTGAGAAACAAAGTGATTTGGGTCCCTACTTAAAATGAAATATTAATGCACTTTCAAAGCAATTAATCAAAATGAAATTTTAAAAGGTTTACACTTCTACTCCAACAACAAAACCTAGGATTTCCTTTTCTATTTACAACAGTGATTTCCTATCACTTTATATTAGTAGGCTTAGAGTACTTGCTCAAATTTCTCTGTGTTAGGATTTGTTTCATAGGAATTCAACTGAACAATTATATCTTCAAAGTCTATCTTCACGTACAGCTTACCCATTAAAATATTTTTCTTTCATTAAAATGATGAAAAGTTCAAACAGAAGAGAGTTTTCACTTAGAAATGAATATTAAGGAAAATACTCTGCATTTATTTCAGCACATACCCCTTACACCAGCAAGCCATTAGCCAGTCAGAGTTCAGATGCACTGCCACGATCTCTTAATTAAATTCTTCTTTTTAATGTCAGGGCATTACTAGTGATTTTAAAGGAGAAGAAAGAAAGGCAGCAGTGCTCTCTGCTTATTAGAGGGTTCCTGGTACATACTGTTTCAATTTATGTCCTGCTCACACTGAACAGAGCTTGAAAATGCTGCTCAATTAGGTTTTAAAAATTCAATTTAAAATTAATGTGGAGTTATACTAATAGGCAATGGCTTTATCCTGTGCAATCCTTGGTTCTTCCAGTCCCTTGCTGTCTGATTTGATAACCCTGAATTGCTCATTTAGGAGGGGTCACCACCAGGCAGTTCTCCTCCTTTTGTGAAAATAAGTCTGGGCTTCACAAAGAACTATGCTTTGTAAACAGTTGATTAAAATAAATATAGCATGAAGAAAAATCTCCTTAAATCTGGCATTTCAGCCATTTAGAATTATGACTTTAAATAAGATTCTATGACTTCAAGGCTATTTTTAAATTGATAGGAACATGATTTCATTTAATTTTTTTTTCCAGGCAGTAAAACAAGATAAACTATATTTTAAAGAAAGTCAACAGTAAAGTCTACAAAGCTTAAAAAACAATCATAGGCAAATTAACAATTAGCCTTAAACTTCCCTCTTCTGTCCCATGAAAGAAATCAAGCATTTAATAAACATAAAATTAAATTTTAGTAGCTCTTCCAGAAAATGAATGGAACCAGAAGCATCTAAACACCAACATCTTTTTTTAACTGGGTGCATTTAGGTGCATTTTTATTTTTATAATACAAATTTAAAACTTAGCTGCATTTCACTCTCAACTTCTGAGACTGAAAAGTGATATTTTGGGGTTTTTTCTTTTCTGTTTAAACAGCAATAACTTTCTGCAGTGATGTTTTCTCTAAATTTTACTGAACTCTCTTTTCATAGCAGTGATTTTTATCAGCCTGGACAGCTCAACCTTACACATCCCCATCCCTTCCTTAGTGTAAACACCTTAAAATAAGTTTGCTCCACTGATAATAATTACAGTCAACTCTAGTTGCCTTCTCAGGCTCTCAGCTGGACACCGGGATGCCTCCAGAGATCAGATGATGTCAACACTCTGGCTGCAGTGACACACGAGTTACTCTGGCAGCATTGCCCACCACAGCTGGCTCCCCACTCTCTCTCTCCCTTCTCATCTTCACTCCTGTGCTCATGCAGAAAACTAACCTGGAATACAAAAAAAAAAAAAAAACAACCCTCCTGGAAAACATACTCCCTCCCTATATATTAGCATTACCAAAAAGAATACCTTGTGATTGAATTCACTGCATGGACACAGGGAGGGTAGGATCTGTGTGGGGAGCAGGGCACAAGCCAAGAGCTTGTCTAAGCAACTCAGTCCCTGAAGGTGCAATCAAAATTTCACTGGACATCAAAAGGGCTGGAAGGATGCCCCCAGCAACCCAGGGAATTACACCTCTGCTGACCTGAGGAAAAAGGAATCTGTAAACAACGTGTTCAAAACATTCCTGGTTGTACTTGTTGTGTAAAGGGAGAAATGTCATTTTTTGCAAAAGGGAAAAAGGTTGAATATGAGCACTGAATGGCAGCAATAATGCACCACCTCTCCCAACAGAGGTTTTTGAAAAATAAAACAGTGCAAGGAGAATAATCACCACAAATAACTATACTTTTAAAATATGCATATGCTTTTTCAGCACTTAGGACACAGCTTCCAAATGGAGAAAAAATAGTATTTGTTTTAAAATTCTTTAGTATTGTTTTGTTGGGTTTTTTTTTAATTTATTTTATTCTTTTACACAAATACCTCAGTATATTTTGGGGACTTTAAAACTTAATAAACATACTAGAAACCTAATAAAACATGACATCTATTTATTGTGAGATATGATAAATAATACTTTTTTACCCTACTCACAAAAGAGCAAGTGACTGATCAAGTGAGATTTTTTTTATTTCAATCAATTTTAATTGCAAATACTTGGTTTAAGCAAAAGAAATACTTTTTCAAGAAAAAAACCTATTATTATTTATTGGAACTATAGTTTAAATAACATGCCTAAACAGTCCTATATTCTTCTTAGTATACAAGAAGGTGAAGCAGCAATTTCTTTGATAGATTTTTAAAAGGAAGCATACATTTAATTTTTCTTTTTAGTAGAAAATGAAAACAACTAGCTTTAACTTGCTGGTCTTCCTATATGCATAGCAAACCAGATTAAAAATCTACTTTTTTATGAACTACATGTTTATTTATTATCAGGAAAAGGAACACAGCTTTAACCAAGCAATCATATACTGAAGATCTAGAATACATGTGACAAGCAGAAGTTTTACCCTGCATCCTGCACTGCAGTACAGAAAAATCCATGATTGCTTTAAATGTCTTGGTTACACACACTGCTGTTACTCAAATTTGTCCACTTTGAAGTAGCTCAACTTCTCTGGCACTTCACTGCACCTCCTTACTAAAGAAAACAAGGGTTCTCATGACATAATCTAATTGAGAGCCATCTGGCCCCTCAGAGATGGCAGTCCTAATTTATTGTATTATAACAAAATGCACAAGAAGCAAAATAAGTCATACTACAGCACCCCTAGCCATTCCAAGACACAACACTGTTTCTGTGGACATTTTATAGGCTTTTATTTTGAACCTCACCTAACACATGCCACAAAAAAAAGAAAAAAAAAAAAGGAAAAAAAAAGATATAAGCTTTTCAGAAAGTTATAGTTGATTAAAAAATAATAAATCATAGAGATATAGCAATTAAAGATCTGTATCAACTTGAGCATGCTGAAATACAGTATTCATCCTGAATAGCTAAAAAAAAAAAAAAAACAACAAAAAAAAACCCCATAAAATCTGATTAAGAGAAGATAATGAAAGAAAAACATTTGTAAAAAAACCCAACCCACTGCACAAGACCAACAGCACACAACATAGTTCCTCAAACACTTGTCAGCAGACAGATTTTTTTCTAAAGGCAGTCAAGTCTACTATCTGTACTTATTCTTCTGTAATTCATTAAGTCCCATAGCTATTTGGGGAAAGCAGGTCCTGGGGTATTAGGCTACTGACTGCACATCACACTGCTGAGGACAAGACAACTTGAATTCAGGTTTCAGTGGACAAGACACATGGGATTCAACAGCCAAGGAATAGATAATAATCTATGTTTTTTATAAACAGCCTCTCAATTTCAGCTGTCCCATTTTTATGGGTTTAAGTCATTAGCTGGCTGAGGAAGCAGTACCAGGACTACACAGAGAGACAAAACTTTCTCCACAGCTGGTGTAGCAGTAAAGTGCAAGGTCAGGAGAAGACTGCACTCCATGTTAAAGGTGGTCAGGGAACTGCCCCCTCAGCACCACCACACAGGGAGCAGCAGCAGTGTCCCTAGGGAGGCCCTACAGGGATGCCAACCCCAAAGGCTGCTGTGTAAACTGAATGATTGGGAGCTACACAGGCCAGAGGACTTAGTTAAGTGGGGCAGAATTAAATTCAAACCAGGAGGATTACAGTATTTCATGTTGCTGAAACCTAAGATGACCGGGCAACTAGGGGGAACTGCTGTATTTATCCAAGAAGCTAAGAGAGGAAGAATGGTTCACTCAGGGTTAAATGCCATAGATAGCATCAAAGGTGAATACCACATGAAAGGATAGGAACAAAAAAACCCCCAAACCAAACAAAAACCTTGGTGAAACAAACAAGTTACAAGGAGAATCTTAAATAAGAAGATATGAATACTGTATTTTTCATTGGTGAATATTCTTTATAACCATGTCAGTCAGAAGTGTGCAATACAGAAAAAAACCTACAAGTCATTTACAAGGGGCTTGTTGGATCACTTCAAGGCAGCTTTTCGTATATTTCTGAAAAAATGTTTGGAAAACCAGAATTTCTATCACAGAACATAAATATGATATGGTAACATTACAGGTAAAATAGATGAGTCGTGGCAAAAAAAGAAGCCCTGTTGGTCTATGCTTCCCTATTCTGTTGCTCACTTTCAAAAACACCTTTTCTATAAGTAAAAGTAATCAATGCGGAGACAAATGAAGAAAGTGAAGTTTCTGTGCAAGCCTCAAGTACAGTATAAAAAGAATTTAACGTGCTGCTTGGCCCTTGTCAGCAATCAGGATACAGGTAACATAACGAGTGCCATTTTACTGCCTGAGAAAAGGAGGATTGATTGCTATAAGCAGCCTAATTTGCCATACAAATTAGTGTTTGCTGTGGACATATGACACTGATGATCCAAAAAGTCTGCTGTCTCCCTTGAGGCTCCTCTGAGGTCACCCACCTGCCACCCAGGGAGAAAAGCAAGCCCAGAGGGATAGGTCCTCTCTCCTCCTGAAGCCTCCACACGACATCAAGGCTTTGACTCCTCCTTAAGACAAGCAGACCTGACTGACAGTTCAACACCAAAAAGCATCAGCTCACTAAAACCAAAAAGGGGACCAAAAATCTCCCATCACACTTTCAGAGCTGAAACACTGCATCTTCTCCAAACTTTCTCTAAACCTCATAGAATTAAAAGCAAAAGAATAAAGTCCTGTAATATTCAAAGTGTACTCAGCTCCCCTTAACTTTCAGGAGTCCTAAAATTTGTGCAAACCTACAAAAGACATTCTTTAAATGTCTGAAAAAAGTGGTGAATAGGCAGGTACACTGTAACAGCAAGTGTTTCATCATCAAACTAAAGAAACTGTATTTTAATCCATTAACTATCAAAATGCAATGAGATCTCAAAAGGTAAAGTTAAATTACAAAACCATGAAAACATTCAAACTAGAAAAATCACACAAACTACGTAAACCAAAGTTAAATTGGATGTGACTCTCCCCCTATAAATAGATTTTAATTTTTTTTCTGAGATGACAAGTGAGCCTCCCAATAATTTGCTGCAGCTAAATGGTTCACCCTGAAGGCCCACGGCCCATACTCAGACCCTTCTAGCTGAACACCAAACCACACCTTCACCTTCTGGGTATAGTGGGAAGAAAGGAATTGTGTGGCACGTTCTTCTTTCCTCTAAGAGGAAAAAACATCCTTCCAAAAAAGCAAAACACAACGGTCAGTGTTGTGTCCCTCAGCTCCTGGCCAGAGGCACAGGTTCTCCTGTACACTCTCCAGTGTAAACTCCTGAAATATTATACCAGTCCTGCACAACGATCTGCCCAAATGCATCATCACAGGCTACCATCTGCATGTGCCCAGTCCAAAGACTTATTAAAGAACATGCAGATGCAGTTTGTAGCGAATAAAAACGAACTCTAAATATCAAAGCACGTTCCGTCACAACGATCATCAAAACCCAAGATGCTGATAAACAAGGCATAAAGGATTCTGGTCATTTTCTCAAGAAAAGGAGAAGGTTCTGGCCAGTCTGAGCCTCAACAGACAAACGCACAGACACTCCTTCATCCTCCAGTAACAGTTGTTACCGCTGGGAGGTCAGCCTGTCTCCATTGTTTTTACAGCAATTTGCATTTTATTTTCCATAATGCTTTTTAATTTTTTATTAGATTTTTTTTTTTTTTTTTTTCAATTATTACTCTCAGGCAATCGCTTTAATTATCTACTATTCCACAAGGAGAGACATTTTCCTCTGGCGGGGAGAGGGGCTGCATCAGAGCACATTAACGCTGAGGAGCCTCTCCGCGGGGAGAGCCTTGGCAGGCGGCGTGGGCCGGCGGTTAGCCAGCACCCACAGCCAGCGCTGACAGGCTGGCCCGCTCGCCGCCGCCGATCTGCTGGCAATCTGCGCCGGATTACCGAGCGCCTATTAAACTTTTAAATGCAGGTGGTTACCCCCCCTCCCCGTCCCCTCCCCCCCTCCCCTGAATTTCAGCTTCGCCAAAGCAAATGGTATCGCCGCAGACCGCGGCCGACTGCAAAGCCAGAACAAGCCGCTTTCCCTAATCCAATGCCGTGTTAATGCGAAGCTCAGCGATGATGGATGGACTCATTAGTGGTGCAGTTGCCGCCATCAGAAGCAGGTGCCAAGACATATGGTTTAACAGATGTTGCAGCAAAAAGCTCTATTCTCCACACTGCACCAGTGTCCAGTTAAACTGGACATCGATAAGACACTGAAAATAGTACTGGGCTTCTGGGAGCCATAATTGTTCCCAGCTCGGGAAACTGGTAAATGCAGCCCGATTATGCAAAAAGCCCTATTGCTCTGATATCCCAATTAGATCCACGAAACAAATGCTGGACAATACGTACACTGCTTTCTGGAGTCTTTGTGTACCCAAATGTCATTTATTCTATTCAGACAAGCCTATTTCTCCACTGTCTTAGTAAAGAAATGAAGCTTAAAACCATGCAAGCAATCTCCAAATCAAATGGGCAGACATACCCCACCCCACATTTTCATGTTTAGAATGCCCTGTGTGTGCTATTCTTTCAAGTATTTAATACTTTATATATACAGGTCCATCCTAAGCATAAGATTAATGTGAAGAAGTGACTTGCTTGCAAGGTTATTTATTGACATAATTCCACTGAAATGCATGGCATTTCATGGGGTTAAAAAAAAAAAAAAAGGAATAAAAAGTGTGTCCTATTTACACTAATGTAGCACAGCAGTGTGCACAAAGCAGCAAAATGCATCAAAAAAACCCAAAAGAATCCTTATTGTTGAAGTGTGTTTTCACAGAAAGACAATTCGCAGGCTGTAGAAAAAATAAAATCAGCAGATGTAGGCTGTTACATTTGTTATATTCAATTCTTTAAGACTACAAAAACACACATGTCCACCTCTTACAGGAAAGAAATGTTCAGCTACAACTTCTGCTATCTCCTTTTGAGACAGAGCATATCAAAGCATAACAGGTGGAAATGCCAGGTTAACACCTTGGATTTGGGAGTCCTATAACATGATCCAACTGCTTCAGTGTGCACAGTGACACCCAATTACAGATGTTGGGGTGTGACATGTCACAGGGGAAATTTTAAGAGGACTGAGGAAAAAAACCAACACAGCATTCAACTCAGAAGGGGATGGCGGGGAGGGCGGGGGAAGGCTAAAACACACCAAGATGGAATGTATTTCAGGAACAGTATCAACACTCACTTCAAACAAAAACAAAAGACTTCGAAATTCTTTCAGAATTTGCTAATAATTGCAGGCCATAAAGAGATCTTCAGCTCAAAACCATCAGAGATTCAATAGTTGACCAGGTTTAAAAGGTGCAGAAAAATACAGGAGCTGCATTTCTGTCCTGTTCCCACACCCACTATTCACATTGACACGAAAAGTGGTTTTCAGATCACCTTGTTCAACCAGTTAAAATCTCTTTGTGCAAATATTTGTTTTGTATTAATGCAGCTGCAAATTTTCAAGACTTCTGTTATCTTTTCTGCTTATCTTTCAGTGACAGAGCTCTGACTGTCCTGGACTCTGGTCCAGTGGGGCTGCAAAATGCAAAGTTGGGGCGGTAAGGGCTATGAAAGGGGATAAGAGACCAGAGACAATCTAAAAACAAATAAACAAGAGAGAAATCTGCAACCCAGAAAGTCAGCAGAAGTTCAATTCAATGTTAATTCCTATTTCTTTGAAACGTTTACAGATGTCATTTATAGAAAAGGGCATTGATAAACTGTCATCAGAGCAGTATGCACAGGACACAGTGTATTGAAATGCTGTGCCTATTTTTATCCATGTCTATTTTCAGACACACAAAGGTATGAGCACTTAATTGTATACCCATTGAGAAAAACATAAGCATGGAAATGTGTGTGCATGTTGATCATATGATCAAAGCTTCTTCACAACAACTAAAAGAAAAAAAATAAAGTTCACAAGGACACTACTACCATGAGACATGCTACTGAGATCCACTTTTACTTCAGTTCAGGTTCTTTCCCTCTTCCCTGCTTCTAACCAAACATCCTTGTGTTTTTCCACCTGCTGCCACTATTTCTATAGTAATTCAGACATGAATCAAGCTAGAACAGAGAAACAAAAAAAAAATAAGTTTTAAACTCCAAACCTACAGCAACAACAATAAAAATCAATTTTGGGACAAAACCTTTTTCAGTCAGATTACTTTCCTGAACTGACTTACTGGCAAGCTGCAAAAGCTCCAGTGACATTGAAAAGAGGGATGAGGAGGCCAAAGCTGAGAGACCATGGGAGCTCAGACCAAGGCTGGCTGAAGCAGCTGTGGGACTACCTGTCTTTGAACACAGAGCAGAGTAGCTGCTACTTTTCTTTCTCCTGCTGTGAACTTACTTGAGTCCTCCTCCAAAACAGAGGGCTGGGAAAGAGCACTGGTGTAGTCTGAAACGAAATCTGTGTCTGCACATCTCTATTATTTTAGTGAAAGAAAAAGAAAATGAGACCTTAAATAAAAAAAACCCAAATTGCACCTTGAATCTTTCCTTATCAAAGAATGTGTTTTAATAGAAAATGGTTTGCTTTTTTTTCTTTGCGTTTTGTTTTGTTGTGTTTTTTTCCCAAGGAAATATCTTTTCTCTTTCAATAAGGACATAACCAAAAGCTATTTTCTCTAACACAGTGTATTTGGAAATCATCTTCTTCCACATCCTGCCCCCCCCTTTCATTTTTCATTTTTGCACTTTTTTTTTTTTTCCAATGGCCTTTCTTGTTATGAGAAAAATACATTCCTGGAATGTTTCGGCTCAGGGATCTCAAAAACAATTACTTAGGCATTTGATTTGATCTGCTGGTTCTTCCTTTCTGAGTATTCAGGTTTTATGAATCTCTGGTTTGATCAAAGGTTAAAGAGAATCTTTTCCAAGTCACACCCCAGAGCCTCACGAGACCCATACACATCCACCCTAGGTTTTAAGGAAAAGGATTAAATTAATTATCAGGCTGCACACAACAGCAGTAACTTGCTATGTTATCGAAGAAAGAGAATTTGGAGAGGGAAAGTTGCTGGTTCACACTTATGTTAGGCAAGTAGGATGGAGGGGTGGAATGAAGACAGAGTAAGAAAAAAATGGGTCATCTTTAAATTGTTTAAAATTTGGCACTGTTTAACAGAAAACAAGAGTGGAACAGAAGTTCAAGTGTATCATTTTAGTAGCAAGGTATCTTCAAGGATATCAAGGCACTTCATAAGCACAGTTACAACCTCAAAGGTATTTTTATCTTTCACACTGTGAGAAATTACCACATCTATGATCCACAGACAAACTAAAAAAACATAAAACACCACCCATGAAGTATATGGAGGAACATAGCATATGTTTTCTGAGTTGTTCTGGCTGCTAACTGGGCTTCTCAGGGGAGTGAAAGTTAGAAAGGATAATCTGTCAAGTGTTGTCTGACTCAAGGAGTGAGTGATCAGGAAGATTTCCAGCCTGCTGTCTGCAGCAGACCTTTCTGACCCATGCTCAACTGAAAGCAGTGGTTCAGAGGTTAGCAGGTATGCTCCTGTTGCTATAGTCCTGCCTTTGAAATAGCATAATCAAGCTCATTTTCATTTTCTGTGCTTTTCTATTTGGCAGGTCTCTGAAATCAACCTCCTCTTGCTCAAGGAATGCATTAGATGTTTGCTCAATTTAAGCAAGTTACTACTCAAAGACATGGAGTATAAATCACTCATGCTGCTGTGATACCTTTTCACTAAATGTAATGCAATTACTGCTAGATTTGTGTTCCTTTTTTAATGTTGTGACCAATTTGTCAATTAATAATTTTTGCATTTGCATTTTCTTCTAATCTCATTCCCTCTTTAAAAACAATCTCTTTAAAATTTTATCACATGCCTATATGCAACTGTTACACATGGTTTGTCAGCTCCACACTCTATTAAGAGAAAAATCAAACAGATTGAAGTGATTATAGTTCATTTCAAAGCACAATTCTTGCCAAAATTTAGATATTTTGATGTTCTGATTATAGTTAATTTCAAAGTACAATGTTTCCCCAAAAGTATATATTTTACAGTTCTGAAAACATACAGATATACACATCTAAAACAAAGTTTTAAAGGGAAACATTTCCAAAGGAGAGATGGTGCTTACAGTCTATGTATAAATTATGTGTGTACACATAACACTACACACGACTGAAGTGATTTTTTTTAATCATTCCAAAGTGGGAAAATTTAAATTTTAATGATCAACTGTGAAACTCTGCATTCTTCTACTTAACCAGTGGTCTTGATTCTATGTAAACTCATCCTGACAAGACAAAGAAAAGTGGTTGCTTTTGGGGGCGATGGTGGTGTTTGTTTCTTTTTTCTTGTTTTTTTAGTGAGAAGGTGTATTTTCTGGTTTTCTCCACCTCTTAGATTCTAACTTACATACTTCTCACAAGACAGCTCATTCTGGAGGTCTTTTCTAAATGTGTAGGAATGTTTAGCCTGTTTAGCCTGGAGAAGACTGAGAGCAGACCTTGCCAATGGTTATAAATATTTACAGGGTGGGCGACAAGAAGATAGGGGCAGTCTCTTTCCAGTGGTGCCCTGTGATAGAACAATGGGCACAAACTGGAACACAAAAAGTTGCATCTGAACATAAGGAGAAACTTTACTGTGAGGGTGACAGAGCACTGGAACAGGACACCCAGGGATGTTGTGGAGTCTCCTTCTCTGGAGACATTCAAAACCCACCTGGATGTGTTCCTGTGCAACCTGATCTAGATGTACCTCCTTTAGCAGGGGTTAGGCTGCATGATCTCCAGAGATCCCTTGAACCCCACCATTTTTTGGTTCTGTATCATTCTGCAACTACACAAAGATAAAAATTGAAGTCCCTTCTGTTGTGGAGACAGAGAAAAAGGACATGCAATAGTCCTTTTATGTTGTCCCATTAAATATGCTAAAAACAAACAGATAAAACAGATAATTCACACAGAATCACAGTCACATCCCTCCAGCCACCTGTTTGGACAAAAAAATTAGTTGTAATTTATATGATAAAATAATCCTGAAAATTTATGACAGCTGTGTTAGATCCCAAATGCCAATTATCTTCATTTAATGATAATATATTTTGATAGAGCAGCTGATTTACAAGGAGAAAAGGCCTACAATGCCTTAAAGACCAACCTTCCTCCACTGTCCACACCAGTTGTTCTAATTTTTGATCCAAGCTTTTTAATGTTCCAGAATTGATTAGAAGTTACTCCATTTGACAGAAATAAAACAGTATTTAAACTACATATTTCAATATTTCACATGCAGAAGAAGAAAAAAAAGAAAGCCACAGGAAGTTAAATATTTCACCTCCAGAAAGCAGCTTGTCCCCTAGCCATACAGACTTGCATGAGTTGGCCTTACCTGGAGCCATAACTTGTTATTCACTGCATCTCTCCCTGTAGCAATGCATTGAAATGTAGCATTCTGCCCTGCATTGACCTCTACATCCCCCAGCCTCAAGAAATGTGGAGATTTATCTGCAGAGAGGGAAAACAAATATTACAAATAAGCTTATTGAGTTAAAGTGCCAGCAATGTTATTGTTTCCCTGAAGATGCATATTATAACAACCTTTGGCTAAAGAATAGAAATGGGAGAGAGAAAATTATTTGTTTCATCTTGGTTTGAAAAGAAAGAATGCTTTCAGTCCTTTTCCTTCTCCCCTGGTGATTCTAAGAACTTTATGTTATACATGAATTACAATAAGCATTTTAAAAATCAAAGCCAAGAGAAGGGACATCAAATGCCAAAATGTCAGCAGCACTTTATAAAAATTATCCCAAACACTTTCGACTGTAGGAAAATTATCATATTGAGAAAAATCCAATTAGCATGATACTGCTCAGGCAAATATTCACATTTTTTTGCAATGTAACTCAGAGCTCTGCTCTTTTACTAAATTAAATAATTTGTACCAATGAATATAGTATTTCAGGAGGTGACCAGTCTATTTCCCATGTTGACAAACACCCTGGGAAAACTCAGTGGCATAACCACCTGAAGGATTTATTAGACATAAGAAGCTAACAGACATGATTGATGAAGAGCTATGTTACACAACTCTTGCCCATTCCTCTCTCAAAAACTACTAACAAAAACAGTAGCTGAACTGTTATTTATTTGTGCTTACTGAAAAATAAAACAAAACAAACATGATAAAAGAAAAACAAACAAAAACCAGAACCAAACCAAACTAACCCACACACAAAACAACAACCCACCCAACAGAAAAAAAAAACAAAAACAAAACAAAAACAGGAAAAAGCAGTAAGTTGGAACAAACAGGGTTTAAGCAGCAGGAAGAAAAAAGAGCTTATCTGAACACTGTATCATGCAGATAATCGTCCATCATGGCTGCCCCCAAGTGCCTTTTGTTTTGGCACTTACATAAAAACAAACCAAAAACCCACAAAAGAGAAGGAAAAAACCCCAAAAGAATAAAATGAGAAAAAAAAGTCACATACTGAATCCTATCAGAGCTTTGCCAAGTACAGACATCTGATAGCTGAGCTGGCTGAAATATAAAGAGGTAACTCATTCAAATACCTTGTAAGCTTGGTAGCCCCTGAGAGCTTCGGTTTTAACAGGTTTGGGCTAAAAGAAAACAATCTGTGAGGGTGCCACTGCAACTTGATTATTTGGCATCGTTTTGCAAATTTGGGGGAGGGGGTTATTAATTTCAAAAAGCAATTGAAATATCAGCCATGAGGTACATCACAATGAAATTACATTTAGAAGTTAAAAAAACCAAACCAACCAACAGACAGTGACAAATGCCCACAATAAAAATTTCTACCTCACAACCTTTTATTTTGAGAATACTCTCATTATTGAAACTTGTGTTTGCAGGTGTGTAATTCTTGCCCAGGATTAAGCAGGGAAAGGCAAACATAAATGCTTAAAATCTGTCCACAAAAACAAAGCAACAAAAATCAATTCCTCAGTAGCCAGGAGTCTTAAAAAAAAAATATATATATAAATTAAAAATTGTGTCCTTTAAAAAAAAAAAAGAACAAGGGAATGAAATCAGATAAACCTCCTACGTGCATCTGGCGATTCAGTTTCCTTTAATCAGTGAGTTTACACATTAACATTAAAACCCATTTTGATTGTGCACACTGACTATGGTGTCACAAAAAAGACACTAAAGAATTTCTGCTTTTGTATTCCTGTATACTTTATTTCTGGCAGAGAAAGATTTTACCTGGGTAAAACACTATTGCAACACTACATTTTCCCCTGGAAGCTGCAACAAAAATACTATTGAAAGAACAAAGAACACCAGTGATCAGGTGATGAAAACCCAGCAGTCTACAGCAATATCAAATATGTCCTGAAAAGACAGAGAAAAATGCAGCTCTTAATCATTACTTACCACAAGGGTAACTCAGAACCTGGATGTCATCAATGGCAATGTAGCCATTTCTCCCATCTGAGACTTCAGCTTCAAATATTACCTGTCAAAATGAAAGAAAAAATGTTTACAACACTCATTTCTGCAGAATCCCCACAGTGGCAAGTGTGTAGATACAAGACACATTGCCTTTTTCATTTAGTTGAAGTTCCTACAAGGTTTGAGGACTGAATGGAATATACATTACTTAATGTATTGCAGTTCCATAGCCATTCATATACATGACTTGCTTTGGATTTGCTGCTTGTGGCACTCCAGAAAAGCATGTTTATTACCTCAATTAACAGCACGCTGCTTTCCCTCCACTAAATGTATAAACATGATTCACTTCTGAAAAACACCACCAGACAGGTTCAACATCACAGCACACAACTGATAGACCAATTTTAACAGAATTTATATTCTTCTTGGGGGGCCACAGTAGAGTCTACAGTCTCCTGTAACCTTCTGCAGCATAATTGCACAGGAAAACACAGAGCAGCACAGAAACAGTGCACTCCCCAGTGGCAATGGAAAGAACAGCTGTAGAGGGAGATTTATGTAGGAGTCGTTAACTTTATTCACTCTTGCAAGGCAATGGGGAAATTGCTGTGCATGAAGGAAGAGAAGAGACTGTCTTCACATCCAACTTTTTGTCCCATCCCAAATGGACAGTAACAAAGAATTGCTCTGGGACTGTCCCTGAGCTCAGGGATGTCTTTTGCTACAGAAGTAGTAATAAAACACCAACTGACCCAAAGACATTCTGTAGAATCATAGGACTGTCAGGGTTGGAAGGCACCTCAAAGATCATCTAGTTCCATTTATTGGCAAGATCACTTGTGTGGGCACAAAAAAATATAATATGGTGAAACTAAGAGGAACATTAATTGAAGCAAAAAAATAAAGGATGAAGCATGAATATCTGATCAAGTGATATGATAAAATGTTGCTATCATGACTACCCAAAGTAATTAAATTTTGGAGTCTTCTGTGCAAGACAAGACTAGAACAATTTAGCTGCTCTACACATAATCTTTTAAAAGGAGGTTACATCTCTCATTCATGGGGATACTGTGAGGGAGTCACAAAGCAAATGGATTAATGACCTAACCTATCGTGCAGGTAAGCAGCAGAATGCTATCCCCATCAATCACCAGGTCTTCTTACTGGGGGATCTGCACAGCACCTTGCTAGGAGGTAACCACCACCACATTCCTCAGTCTGAGAGAGTCCCTGGGGCAAGCAGTTCCTAACTGCCTTTGGAGCTCCTTATGGACCTTTCATTCACAAAAACTACCCTCCTCAGCAAAATACCTGGCATTAACTTGGCTCAGAAACACTTGTGTGTGGTTATGCTCTACTCACTTCACTTCCCCACCCTCACACCCATCCCACCCACACATGAAGTGAAATTTATCTTCCCACCAACTGAGGCAGGAATCCCAGGCCTCTTTATACTCAGAGCTAATTCCCCAACTTCAAAGGGGGGAAAAAAATAAGGAAAATTTCAAATGAAAGGTGGATATGGACATGTTAATGATGAAGTTGGCAATATTCCTCAGCTTGTGCTCTGACTGCAGAAAGAGGAAGCCTGTGGGGCATGAACACTTTGACAGGACCAGGCAACAGTCCCTCTTCCAGCTTCTCCAAACTCTCCTGCTGAGGTTGTGGCTGCACGTCTCTCACTTTTGCTTTTTTATTTACACCCACTATACTTAAGTTGCAGAAACCACTTAATTCTTAACCACCTCCTCTTGCCTTGGCCAAAACCAGCTTGATGGAAATTAATTTAGTGTCTGGGTGTCCCACTTTCACTGCCTGCTCTCTGACCACAGGACTATTTGAGAGTGTTCATCTCAGGCATCTTCAGAGATAAGGCACTTGTCCTCATCAAGGAACATCAACATGAAGATCTTAAATTCTTTAACAGCTACACTTAGATTAATTTAATTTTATTTTAAAATAGTTGTATGATGTGGAAGACAACTCGGTAAGAAACGAGTATCAAATTTAAAGCCATTCTGACAAATGGATTTCTTTATATCACAATACAGTTCTTCCACATACACAAATAACCACTTTGTTTCTCAAAGTCCAGTGAAGAACTTTGAGAATCAGTGCTGAACACTGGACTAAATTTACACCTAGCTCTGACCTTGCTTCTAATTAATTGATTTGGAAGTCAATTAGAACCAGCTCCCAGAGAAGCTTGGCCTCGTGTGTTGATAGCTTCCTACACTGGGGGCAGAGGGGAGAAAGTTACTTTTCTTGGGACAGAGCTGGGAAAAAATTTACTTGGGTTTTTTTCTACCTTTTCCACATTATTTTTATTAATGCCCACCCTCCAAGAGTAGGAAGTTATCAAGAAAAGAATTTCACAGGAAGGAGTGAGATTAAGACATGTAGATGCATGAAAAGAAAACAAAACACGAAACAAAAACCATTAATATGGAAATGCAAGAAGCCTGCAAAATGCTATAGGCTGTAATGTTTATGAGGTAAGTAAAGGAAAAATAAAGTTATTAGAAAGACAGAGATATTAGAGATATGAGATTTCACATATACATGATTATTTTTTATTTACATTTATAATTGGTATAAAAACATCTAAGAAACTTTCATAACTATAAACACTATACAGCAAAAGGTACAGCTCAATTCAAAAATTCTCATCAGGCTTTAATTTGATTACATCTATTCACAGTTAAAATGGGAAATGGAAAAATTGAATTGTATATGTAGGTGAAAACAGCAATTTAAAATGCTGACAAGTCTGATCAAAACCTAAGGTAATTCTTTTCCTCACATATACACAGAGAGTACTTGAGAAAAAACAGACCATTGAGCCATTCCTCACAGCACAGAAGGTTTATACTAATAAGACACCAGTGCTTTGGGAGTGAATTCTGCAGTTAGTCTGAACTGCTGTTCAGTTTACAGTCCTAGAAAGAATGACTTAAACACTTCTCATTTTAGCTGAAAAATAATTCAGATTATCACTCTAGCCAGAAACCATTAGTTTCCTATGTAGCTATAAATGTCCTTCCATGTATTACAATTTAATTGCATGCTCATGTAGTGCACTTCTGAGAGCTGCTTGTCTCCTTTAGTAGAGAGGAGGGAATGTTTGGGGAGGGATGAATTGGGTTTGCTGTGGAGACAGCCATCCTGGCTGTTTTGTACCAGCCTCACCACAATGAATGAGATTGGGAAATGCTGAATTGCTCAGCTAATTCAAATGCCACTCAAGGGATTTAGATTTGATCCCTGAATTTTCTACACATTTCCAAGGTGATACTCAAATAGTTACTTCTCTAAATAAATTGGCATATCTTTTTTTTATGAATTGCCTTCCAATGAAGACACTGTCACAAGTCCCCGAACTGGATATTCTCCTATGTATTTAGCCATCTCTAAGCATGTCTTGTCTTTATAGCAGTCCATTTTCTCTCCAAAACCATGCAAGCTTCTAGTGAACACAGTAACATTTGGGAAAATCCATGAGTTTACTACTAACTGAGTTAAGAGATGCTTCCATTTGGTTGTTTTGTACCTCTCTTCTTTTAATGACCCAAATCAGTGACAGACTGATCATCATGCTATATTACTCACAACTTTGTTGACCTCTGTTATATGACCCCAAGTAATTTAGTCTCCAATCTGAAGAGTCACAGGCTACTTGGTCAATCCTGTATAAAACGATTTTTTTATTATTATTATTATCATCCTTGTCATCCTTCTCTAAAGCTCTTTCTAACTGCAATTTATTCTTTGAAGATAACGAGAGCAGAGCTGGAGCACAGTAATCAAGATGTGGGTGAGACAATTTATAAAACAGCATAATATCATCATCTAATTTATACTGAGCTTCCCTAACCACTCTTAACACATCTTTTTTTTCTTTTTTTTTTTTTTCCATCATAAGGCTCTAAGCTAACATTTTTATGAACCCCACGATCTTGCTGCAGTGTGCCAACAGCACACTCTCAGTCCATCAGTCTTTGTGAGAAATTAGGATTTTATGCAGTATGCACTACTTTATACCTCATTATCTATATGAAAATTTGCCTTAATTTCTATTCCCCAATCACTCATACCTGGTGATACTGTGATGATCATTTTACAGGTCCTTACAATCATATATTGTCCTTGTTATTTCAAATTATCATTCACCTACAAACTTCTGTCTTCACAATGTTCTCCAGCCTCCCCTCTGGTCTCTTATGAGTATGTTGAAAGATATAAATCTCTACAGGATGCCTTGGTGGCTGCTTCTGAGCATACCCACAATTTATTCTTACCTTCTTTTTTTCCTCTTAAACAATCATCTTTCAATGGAAGTATCTTTGCATAGAATGGCAGCTTAGCTTCACTATAAGCTTTTTAGGAAAAAATCTTTTGGAAACTGAACTACCCTGTACCTATCAGATCAGCCTTATCTAGATGCTTGCCCTCTAAAGGTCTCTGAGGTTGAAAAGTAAGCTTGTGATGTGCAACATTCAGAAAAAGAAAAATATATATATAGTTGTTTTGTGTGAGGCACTGTAAAGTAGCACACGATTTGTTTCCACATCCCAGCTCTAAAACGCAGATGCTGACAATCACTCTTCCTCTAATATTATTCCATAAATAAACATTTGTGAGCAATTTAAATATTCCCTGAAATGCTCAGTGGTATATGACAGCCATGGAAAAAGCAGTGATTATTACAGCAGAGCCCCATAAAGGGATACAGCTGCTGAAGTTTAATGGTTAAGAAATACTCAAACCCTCACATTCCTAGACAGCACTGCACTGCATCTGGTATCAGCATGAAGGCTCAGCCTGCACTTGCAGAAATATGCTAAATATGGAACTAAAAGATTAGCCTCATTGAATTTTCAATTCTTATCAGTATCCAAAAATTTACATATCCTCATTATTAGCTCGTTTGATCACTGATCAAAATAAGCATTTCCAAAACATACCTCATCAGTTAAGTACAAAATGCAGTGAGGAAAGAGGGAGAACAGCTCTGTAGCCCAAAGCCTACCTCTACAACACAACTCTCCCTAGGTTTTTTAAGAGTTGTTGTCTTGTAACTATACCCCACACCAAGCAGGGTATTTTTAGTACATTTTGAGACATTCTTTGTCCTTTCTCTGATTGACTAGTTCTGACCTGTGGTACTCAAAAAGGAGATAATAGCAATAGTTGTTATACACTAATTTTGCTTTTTAGTTTGACCAGTAGGTCTTGGCTCAGCCACACTGGTCTCTTCCCTTTTTGCTTGATTTCTTACACCCAGGGATCAAGATCTCTTGCAGTCTCTGAAGAGTGTCCTTACAAATCTGCCAGCTCTGCTCTGCCCCTTGTCTCTGAGGACTGTTTCCCAGGATAATTTTAGAAGGAAATTATTTTCCAAGAGACAATGCCATGTAACTCATACAATCTAGCCCTACCCTCTGCACTTGCATAGTGAGCTTCAGAGCTTTGGTTGCCAAATGCTGACATCTAAATAGCCATGAGGAAGGGTTTTTTAAATCCAAAACCCCAAACCTGTTAATTCCAATTTGTTTCAATGTAAGAATCCAGGCCTAACAGATCATGCTGTCCTGGATTATGGAACTGACTGATACAGTAATTCCTAAATTATATTGTATGATCATTTTGATACTATCTTGTTTGCTTTTTGCACCTCAAAGCTTTTCTGTGAATTTGGTTTAATGAATCAGAGGTTTAAGAGCAGTTATTACTGCCTTTTCTGTGATAACTGTTTATAAGTAATGGCTACAGACCAAGAAACACACATATATATATATCTGAAGAATAATCACAGGATCATAATTTACAGGTGTAAGCAATTTTATACAGAAGGCAGGACATGGAAGTTCTCTAGAAGCATGTTACAGCAAAGAAATCAAGTATAAAATGGCTTTTGTCATAGTAAAATAGCAGAATGCAAGCTAAATTCTGTTAACCATCATACCCACAGTAATTCATTGCTCCATAGTAGCTTTACACAAATCAGTTTGACAGGTAACACCTTCACTTCAGCAATAAATAGAGAAATTCCCACATAGGGTTAGGCTGGAAGAACCCCAAGCCACACCCAATAACTGGTTCAACTTCTTTTTCCTGTTCCTACCACAACTGAAAGAAACAAATGATTTGCAAAGTGACAATGAAGCCTATCAAATTCACATTTGTGATTGAAAAAGCAATGGAACAGGGTGGTTCTCCAGAGCATGATACATACACAGTAGAACCTGAAGAAGAAAGAGCTTAAACCAACTTATGCTCCTGTCTGCATAAACTAATAAATCTTTTTTAAAAGTCAAAGTACATCTCCATATAAATACAGTGGTATCCACAGTTAGGTTTGTGGGTTTTTTTCTCTTTGAATTTAAGATATTTATGTAAAAAAAAACCCACAACCAACAAAACAAAACAACCAAAAGTAAACAAACCAAACCAACCAAAAAAAAAAACCCCCACAACAACTAAAAAGTAAGATCACTAATTGAATCTTTCAAAGTACATTAACATCCTTGTACATTCCCTCTGGATACTCAGATTCTATGTCAACAAGTCTCTCTGAAAATTACCTTTTTACTTCTGAAAACATTACAGCAGTTAAGACTGAAGCCATTTAAACTTTGTAATATCACATGCCTTCCTCTACGAAACCAGACAAGGCAGATTAATTTCCTAATTTCCCAGTTAAAGCAGAAACTAGCATTTGAGATTGTGACAGTGAAACATTTCTTTTTCAGAGTACTTATACAGCAGAAATGGATAGTAAAGATGATGAAGAACTAAAAGTAATGGATATGGAATCTGGCTGTGAAATCAGTAAGATAAACATCAGTCAGGAATGATACAGATCTGGTTTAACCCACCACTGGCTGAGGCCACTTTGTTATTCAGAAAGGATTTTCCAGATATCTTTTTCTGGGATATCTTCAGAGATTTCAGGCATTATATCATTAATAATAATATTATTAAATACAGAATTTGTATCTTTGTACTGTCTTACATTTACTTGGAACAGAAAGCTGCAGCTATTCACCTTATATTCTCAGTTTGCAAGGCAAAGTAAGAAAGAGCTAGATGTTATTAAGGACTTGAACAAATGCTACTTCACCAGAGCAGACAAGTTACTGACAAGTTAAGTCAGGCACATCACAAGAAGATAAAAATCAACAAGACAGAGACTTGGGGGCAAAGAACCTCCTCTGTTCCCCTTAAAACCCTCACCTTAGTATACCTACAAAACTCTTATTAATCCTGTTCCCTTCTACCTTCTCCCTCCTGATCAATCTGCAAGGACATCTGCTACACTCACCGGCCTTTCAGCAAACAAACGAAAATGAAAAGTCAAACAAAAGGATGATGAATCCTAAATGCAAGAGAAAAGGGTCTCTCCATTCTGAAACAAATCCATTTTCATTTTTCAAGTGCTGAAAATTAATCCTGTGCAGACATTCTTTGTTTCCTCTATAGGCGGTACCAGAGAAGCTGTTTCAGTGATTTTGGGTACAAAAGTGAGTAATGCTGATTGTTTCTGGTGCTGCACATACATTTATCATTTTTCTTCACAGAAAAAGGAAGGCAAAAACACTAACTACCAGAATGAATACTGTCTCTTGAAAGCCAGAAGTAACCAAGAAACATTCTTACTCACAACCTCTGAACTTTTTCAGGATAAAGCACCAAGTGGGTTTTTTAATTCTTCAGAGCTATGAAGCACCAAGCAATTACTACTCCTGAAACAGATAATGTTTTATAACTGGCAGAACAAACTTTTTACCACAGCTTCCTTTAATTTGAGACATGTATTATAAAGGTCTTATAAAATAATTTTCTAACAGATTAATAATAAACTTTAACCTCATAGAAATTACAATTTTTATCTATAATAAGCAGATAAGAGAGAAGGACGTCCTTACTACTAACCTTCTGAAGATAAACTTCAATCCCCAAACAAACACTTTTTATAATCTCTGCTGTCAAGGTTCTCTGTTCATTATTCTATGGTATGGACCCAATTACAGGGAAGTCAAAAACCTGTAAGTTACCCTTCTTTCCAACAGGGGTGGTGGGAGCATTCTCCCACTAGAGGATCCAGTTTTATCCATATCACATTGTGCTACACTACCTTTGACATGGCACTTTTCACTTAGATGATATTTTATAAAATATCATAAAGGCAATTCTTAAGTGGGAATAAACCAGGGATTGCAACTGAAATGGTGATTCCCTCCTCACCAGATTCAGGCTTCTGCAGCCACAGTCAAGTATCATCACACACAGTTCACAAAATTTGCAGAACATGTTACGCTCACCACAAACCACAAGAAATTCCCAATATTAAACACAATTTTAACAACCACAGACAAATCCCAGGCAAAAAGCAAGAGAACACTCCTGTACCACAAGAGATACCAAAGGAGCATCAGTGCCTCTGCAATGAATTCTCTGCAGTTTCCCATGTAAATTTAAATGAGCAAAGATCACACAGAAAAAAAAATATTTACTTTATATTGACACCTAAATGTGCAAAAATTTTATTTTCGCAGTTCTAAAGAGCTACAAAAATGAACCCAAATCCATCCCTGTGAAAAACCACAGGCCTTCATCTGTTTAGAGAATTTCCAAGTCTCATATGCTTCCATATGACCATACATAGTTTAAATTTGAAGATGGTAGTGATGCACACAATGAACAGGGCATTGTGACCTAGCACACATTAACCCTGTTCATCCAAAGAACGATGAGAAACTGTTGTTAGCCTCTTGGATGCCTTTTTTAGGTAGCATCATTTTCAGATATTCCTTTATACATTCAGCAAAACAGATCTGGAAAAAGTAATCTGGATTGCTTAAAAGCCTTCTAGGGACAAAATCAGGACTTCTCTTACTACTCAACTGACCCACATGGAGTTATCAAGATTCCCCTCGCCTCTCTGGGTTACAGCAGAATTAGTTCTTTTCCACCTAACTCTAGGCTCTGCTCCCCATAGTTCCTAGAAGCCTTGGATTAATGGCTCTTGATTGCTTGTCTTTATATCTTCACCTGACCTACATACAGCACTGAGTAAGCTCTTCCACTCCATAAAAGAAACACTAATTTAACTCAAAGGTACACTGCAGAATCATAAAATCATAGAATGTTAGGGGTTGGAATGGACCTGTGGAGATCGAATGTAATCACCCTGTCAGAGCAGGAACAACCAGAGCATGTTGCACAGGAACAGATGCAGACAGGTTCTGAAAATCTCCAGAGAAGGAGACTCCACAACCTCTCCGGGCAGCGTGTTCCAGGGCTCCATCACTCTCACAGGAAAGACTCATTTCCATCCTCATCTAACTATTTGTCTTACTATCCTCTCTTCAAAAGCAGTAGGGAAACACTTAAGATAGAGCACCTTCCATGAGACACATACAACCTAGACAGCTGCAGCACAACTTGCTTCTTTCTTTTAGCATCCCTTAAATTTCCTAACTCTGATGGACCATACTGGCACAGTAATGAAAAGCCACACACCCCATGTCCCCACATCACACTACAGGTAGAGCAAGCTTTTATTTCATTTCCAAAACATCCATATGACAGCCGATGCCTGAAAAAGTTATGAAACACAACAGCCACAGATTTCACCAGGTATTTGTATTGTCACAGTGTATTGCCCAGAGAGTTGTGGTCAGGGGAGCAGAGTCTGGCTGGAGGCCTGTGACTAGTGGAGTCCCCCAAGGCTCAGTGCTGGGTCCAGTATTATTCAATATATTCATCAATGACCTGGACAAGGGGATAGAGGCACCCTCAGCAGGTCTGCTGATGACACCAAAGTGTGAGGAGTGGCTGACACAGCAGCAGCTGTGCTGCCATCCAGAGAGACCTGCACAGGCTGGAGAGCTGTGTCTAATCAGTTTGGAAATTATAGTTTCTTTTGCTGCTGCTTTGCTAACACTTTCTCAACTGATAGTACTTTGTTAAGTCATTTCCATTTCACTCACAGGTGTAAACTGAATTCCCCTCCCTCCTCACCCAAACTCAGCTTACACTGTATATAAGAAAAAAAAAAATCTACTTGATATTCACTTGATATTCACAGATCACCATAATAAAACTTAACATAACAGAGTAATGTGAAAACCAATTTGATAAACAGGATTTCTCTTTGCTTCAAAGCACTTCAGCCTTACATTTCAGATCCTCTCCTTGCAGTTGCAGACCAGACATGCCAACCTCAAACTCACCCTGAGGTTTTGAGGTTTCCCAGTTACATCCCTCCTTTGGATTCCAGAGCTTTCAAGCAGATCTTATCTCCCAGAGGTGTTTATACAGCAGAGAGTGTCAGCACTGTTCCTGCTATCACCCTCCTATTGCAAACCAGGACTTTAAACACCCAGTTGCAGAGCTGATAAAGTCTCCATTACTGGAAACCAGATACCAGAACACACACATTCACATGCAATACCTGCTGCCTCTTGCACTGTGCTTTTCCCTCTGCTGTCCTGACCTTAAATGCCAACCAATAAATTTTGTATTTAATCGGTCGGGTAAGCTATATTTTGGCAAAGGATGAAAAACAAATAATATGATGAGTAATCAAATACTTCTAAAATATTAAACAAGAAGTAATTGGGAGATTTGAGAAAACTGGTGTGATTAGATCTTCTGTCTCATGGTGGTGTAATACTCCAGAGAGGTTCAGTCAGTCATGTGTCAGACAAAGCAGCAAGACTTTATTACTTCTGAAAAGCAATCTGGAACTGTAAACCTGAACAGAAGATTCCACTCATTGCTCAGCTTTACTTTAGACCTCAACTCCTGACATTTGAGCACAGAAGATCTACCCAGATTTAATTCTTCTAAAACAAACACCACACAAAACCCATCCTTTTTAATTTATTTCATAACATTTACTAAAATTACTTTTGCACACCTTGCTTAGAGAACCATAAATATGATTTAATAGCTTTTACAGCCAGCTCCTTTACAGGCAGTAAAGAGAAAATGTTTCATTAACTAAGATTAACATCCCAAAATATTACAAAATATTCAAAGATCACCTTTACATTATCAGCATTTGTTTATAGCTATATTCCAGTGATATTTCAAGAGGACAGTTCCTACTCTGTAATTTGAATGGGAAATCATCAGGGTACCTTGCAAAAGCTGACTTCCATTTTGACCATGGCAAATAGTGATAGGAAGGGCTATTCAAAGCATTTCTATTCCCCTCCCTTCTAGTGAATAGTGTTTAATTATGGCAAACACAACATATTGAGCAACAGTCATTTTGTCCAGCTGTCCTCAGCTGAAGTTTAGTCAATCCTGTGCACAAACACAAAGTCAAACATCACGGTCTTGACATAAATAAGTGACGAATAAGGACAAAATAAACTAAAAGAAGAAAAAATTGCATGATCCATCTCCGTGCTGTAAACAGGTCTTTGGATGTGAAAAAAAGTCAAGGTATTTGTAGAACACTAAGTTCAGAGAATGTCAGAGTTATCTGGGAAACTTCTGTCCATTCATCTTGTGCCTGAATGGTATGTAGAACAATCCCTTCCTAACAGTCATGACTTCTTTTCCTCTTTCTTCTTTATCTTTTACTACCTTATTGTAAGTTGTAGAACACCTCAATTCTTAAATCCACAATTCAGTGCAGAGAAAAAAGCTTTCATAGTAAGTACAGCAATTTATTATGTACTTGTTCAGATCTTAACACACAAATACAGATGTGGATGTATTCACAGTTTTTTTATGTTTTTCCAATACTGTCTTATTGCCACTATCTTTGGAAACACAAAAGATATCAAGACCTTGCAGAAAGATTTCCATGTTTGTTCCAAGAACTTCATCTACACTCTGTATTAAGGTCCACAAGAGAAAATAAATACACTTTTCTCACCACAATTCACTTTCTGAATATCAGGAAACATTATCAGGTAGTATAGAAAATTCAAGTACATTTCATTAATAATGGACCATTTAAAAAACATCTTAGTTCAAGCCACAAAGTGCTTTCTATCTTGTATCCAAATACAGCTTCTAATGAGTATCAGAGGGTAAGACTGAGAAGAATGCAGAATAGTATTTAACTGTAATGGAAATACATCAGAAATACAAAAACAGCTGCTTTGTAATTATCAGATACCTTCATTTAAAAGCAGGAAACCCAGAAATATCATTAAAGAGAGTTCTTGAACAGACATGGGGTGTTTATTTCCACTCTTGTTTTTCTTCAGCAGACCATTGTGCCTCTGCATAACAAAGATCCTACAGCATGTCATGCTACTACCAATTTGCAGAGTTCTAGTGCAAACCACTACATTAACCCACATGCAAAAAGCAGCTCAAACATTCTGGAGATAACTCTTTGAGATCCTTCCTACAGTGCACCCTCAAATATATGGTCATAAACACACATTCATCACAAACTGTATATATTTCCTATGCAGTCTCAAGTTGCTCAGTTTTTCTTTAGTTTCAAACCCTTCTACTCAGTGAACATAGAAGGAGCTGATCAAAGGATACACAAAAGAAAAAAAAAAAAAAAAAAAAAAGAAGGTTTATACTTTTTAGAGATTGTTTGGGCTTGCTTTCTTGTTGTTTTTGTTTGGTTTGGGGTTTTATTTTATTTTCCAGCAGAGATTTTACTGAGAAAAGTAGACAATTGGATAAAAGCTGTCACTGCAGCAACAGTTCTTAAAATTAATGCAATGGGAAATTAAAGTTCACAGCAGTTAGCTGAAATTAAGTTTCTTAGTGTACATGTTGTGAGGAAAATCATATAGTAGTAATGGTATATTATGTCATCCCTAAAAACTAACCAATGAAGAGGATATTCTAATATTTACATGTGTAAGTAAGGGGGGAAAAAATTATTAACCATAACACCATTATTAAATAAAGCTCTTATCTCATATTTCTAGTATTTGTTATGAATGCACTTAATTCTTGTTGTGACAAATGAGCAGCTCTTAAAAAATTATTTCAGTCTTTGTTTCAAAAATAAACATTCCAGCAAGGAAGTGCACTTTCTTAGCCTAGATCTAGCACATTTTGCCAAATTGAGATTAATGCACTACTCAGCTGTAACACTAGCTTAACACTGATTTTTAGCTCTCTTATACAGGTTAAAGAAAAAAATAAAACAGGGGTGCAGAGTAAGTGGTCATATGGTGTTACATAGCAGGGAAGGATCCACAAAGTGTGAAATTTCTCCCATTTAAAATGGAAACCACAATGGCAGCATTACTGGGTTAGGGACTACTGTAAGTGAAACTGTATAGTCTGAAAAGATTTATAGAAATTCATAATAATCACCTCAACATTAAACAAACAAACAAAACAACAGCTAGAAACCATGAAAAATGGAAAGCAATCACATTGATATGAAGTCATTCAAAAGTAGTGCCCAAGTAAAAAAATCTAAAGAAATTCACACTCAATGCATCAAATCACCTTTGGTAACAGAAGTATATAATTATTCTTGAAAATGAAGTGTATTTTTAACATTAAAAAATTGACATGTCTGTATCTCAGAGAGTAATTCTTTTACCTGGTAACATTTACCTTTAAGTGCTATAGTTTTTACAGTGCTATAAATACACATATGCATATTAATGCCACATTATCAGCTAAGTGACTGAAGTCTGTTCAGTTCTTGGTTTTACTTCTGCATTTAAATCTCACAATCATATTCTTTAAAATATAGCTCATAATCTGTTTGGGAGTTCCACCTACCTAAAATTATTCCTTCTTAGCTAAGAAGGACCAATATGTATGCTTCAGAATATACTGCAAGCAAATAAACTACTGTTTATTTAACTGGCATCAGTTTGTTTGCTTCAGTCTTTACTTAGCAATATCAGGCTGCTTACATTTCTGGAATGCTTCTTTTGATTCCCTGTCATTTACATTAAATATTTTCCCTTTGTAAATAAGCTGCTTGCTGCTATAACAACATGCCTGCTATGAGTCAATAAAATAGAAATCTATTTTATACAAATCAAAGAGCCATAACATGGCAGTGGCTGTAAAGAGCAGTGTCTAGCATTTCCATTTTTGGCCCACCCATGAAGATCTCTCACAGCTTACACTCTGTGATTTCATCTGGTGCTCAGTTCAAACACATTTGTTGTAAAAGACCACTTCTTAGGAGTCAGCTAGTGCTTTGCATCTCTTTCTCAATTTTTACATTCCATACATAAAGAGGTTTATCCACCACCATTATTTTCCTCATGCCTATTTTCTAGTCTATCATTCAAGTGAGGAACTCATTCATTCCTTCTTTCTTGAAAGCTCCAAGTCCTTCCCCTGCAGGTAAAACCTGCTGCTTTGTCCTGCTGTTCAGAGCTGGGTCTTGGTTTGAAAGGACAACTGCAGCTTGTACAGGTACCCAGGTGAGGTGCTGCACACTCAGGATGATGTGCAAGGTCTAGGCTAGGAAATCATGAAGTTGAGTATACGGATACTGGAATGAATGTAAAATGTCTTGAACTGAATCATTCTGATGCCAATACAGTCTCATGAAGTAGTGAATAGGATTATATACAACCAATATATGCATTCCCTTTCCAGTTCACCTACAAAATGGCAGCCAAAAATGTTCTGTAGCAAATAGTTGCCCTTGGGCCACTACAGTGGTGGTGCATGAGATTCCAGACATGGACCACTGGGACAACACAAGGAATTATCATTCCACCCACAAACTTTGCCCATGAAGGAGCAGACAAGAGTGACAACATTCCCAAACATTCCCTTCTAAAAGCTTCCAAATCCAAATCATAGTTGCTTCTGAATATCTAAGACATTACTTAATTAAGAATGCTCTACAAGAAAACTGCACCTCCAGGATCAGCATTTTCTGTCACAGCTTAGTTCTGTTAAAACCATAAAACAAGTAAACAAACAAACAAACAAATAAAAAAACCTACAACCAAAACCAACAAACTCTGTCAGACAGAGGTGCTGGAGGTAGACTTGTTTCTATAGATTCAGAGTAACTTCAGTTTGGAAGGGACCTCTGGAGATCATCTAGTTCACTGTGAGACAACTTTAAAATTAAAGCCACAAGTAATCTAATTATTCCATCAGGTTTTGCAAGATACTCCATCACCACTCCAGGTTATTTGCTCCAGTGCTTACCTACTCATTTTTGCCTACATCCAGTCAGAAACCAAAAAAATAATAACTAAATAATCACAATTTTCATGTTTTTCATAGATTCATAGATTCATAGATACTAGGGGTTGGAAGGGACCTAGAAGATCATCTAGTCCAACCCCCCTGCCCG